>JAJOOS010003975.1:0-23992 GCA_029582725.1 Solanum chiquidenum
TATTCTAATTATCAATTTAAATTTTGTATTCTTTATAGATTTTTTATCAGAAAATTAAGGAAGGAAAAAAAAACTACATATGTATTGGCCTTTGACCATTTCACAATATTTCTAAAAGAAATTAAAAGCCATGTATGTATGGAAGTTAGAGAAATTTAAAAATTAGTCAATTTACTATGTCTTAGAAAACTTTCTCATTTATTGAAGCATAATTAATGAATAAATTAATTAAAAAAATATAAATTTGACAAAGAAGGGTATAATTATCAAAAAATAAATTAGTTTATAGTGTGAACATGTATTTAGGCCATTATGACTAAATTATGGCCAAATTTTCTGGCCAAAAGGATTTTTCCTTTTTTTTTTTACCTTTTAATATGGGAATATTGCTATAATTGTAAATGAAACATGGTTTTAAGTAATTATAATATTATTTCTTACATGAATATGATTAATCATATATTTACCTTTTCTATTTTTCCTTTAATTATTCTTATTATTATTGATTATTCTGAAGTCTCACAAATAATCAAACCTTCATGCAATGCTATTTTGGTATATATTGCTTTCTCCATTTAAAAAAGAATGATTTAATTTTCTTTTTTAGTCTGTTTAAAAAAAAATGACCCCTTTCCTTTTTTGACAACACTTTAACTTCAACTTTTCACGTGACATGTTTAAGGCCACAAGATTAAAGGACATTTTGGTACATTTGACATAACTTTAATTTAGAATCACAAGATGAAAATGTCTTTTTTCTTTTCTTAAACGTCGTACCAAATTAAACTAGGTCATTCTTTTTTGAAACAGAAAAAATACTATAATCTTTCCTTTTAGAAAAATAAAATAAAATTAGATGGTATCTTTAAAATTAGAGTCCACTTTCTTGCCTTTACGCTTTATTGGAACGCTACACTATTCTGATTCTTTAGTAGATTCACTTTTTTTTTCTTCATAAAGTCGCCACCTTTGTTAATTACCTTAATTGTTTATACCACACTTTCCTGGTTCATCAAACGCAGCTCTTAAAATTATTTGATTACCATTGCAAGATGACGGCTCCTAATGGGGAAAATTCGACAGAAAGGTGAAATTTTAAAGCTATTTTTAGCTTTTATTTGTCAAGATGTGATCTGGGGTTTGGTCTTTTGTGGTATTTTTGTTGATTGGTATAAGAAAGAGATTTTTTTTGTTGCATTTTCCCCTTTCTACAGGGGAAAGTTATGTAGAAAGGTGAAATTTTTAATCCATTTTTGGCTTCTATTTGGTGGATAAATTTGAGTATTTGGCTAGATTTGATCTGTGGTCTGATTTGTTGATGCATTTTTACTGATTGGAATAAGAATGAGAGTTTCTTGTTGCATTTTCTCCTTTCTGCAGAGGAAAGTTATGTAGAAAGGTGCAATTTTTAATCCATTTTTAGCTTATATTTTTTGGTGAATAAATTTGAATATTTGGCTAGATTTGATCTGGGATTTGATTTTATTGATTCATTTTTACTGATTGGTAAAGGAAAAAGTGTCTTGTTGCATTTTCCTCTTTCTGCAGGGGACAGTTCTATAAAAAGGTTGAATTTTTAATTCCATTTTTAGCTTCGATTTGGTGAATAAATTTGAATGTTTGGCAAGATTTGATCTGGGGTCTGATTTCTTGATGCATTTTGCTGATTGAATGAGAATGAGAGTTTCCGGCGGTTCTGTTTTTTTTTAATCTTTTGATTTTTCATTAATAAGCTTGAGCTCCCAATTTTTTGGAGTCTTTATGATCAGAGCTAATTGTTTCGATGACTTCCTTGCGTGTTATTGAATACATATATATGTGTATCTCCATATGACTATTTTAAAAAAAATCATCTATTACTTGGAACTTTTGAGATTCTTCAATCTGATTTGTGATCCAAACAATTGATCTCAATCTCTTTGTTTTGAAACTTTGATGTCTGTATCTGATAGATGTAAATGAAAAATGTAAAATGTGTTCCTTTGGCTAAGCAGATCTGTATATTCCTTTTGCCACTGGTTTTCTTGTTTTGTTTTCTCTGATTCAAAACTCAATCTTCTCACTTAGTTTTCAATTGATCAATTGGGATCTTGGGCATGTTTCTTTCTGGTTCATAAAATATAAGGCGAATGGGTTCTGTTAACTTCATTTAGTTGAAATTTCTTTCGTTTATATGATGTGCTTACTGTTTTATCCTGACTGGTATATGAGCTTCGTCGTGACTATTGGACCTGGGGTTATAACACAATTTAAACTTTTTGCAGTCTATTCTCACTTTTTATTCTCTGACTGAATGCTTCTAAAATCTATATCCCTTTTGCAGCCTAATAACTGTACTTCACATCAAGGGTAATTTAAGTTCATCTGATGTATGAGAAAATGTCTGGTCCAGACTCATAGGTAAAAAAAAATGATAACTGGATAATTCGTAGTTGAACTTAAGATGGATTTGGTGCTAAACAGTTCCTGGTATAGCCCCTATTGAATAAAAATCACAATTCGTCCTAGAAACCGCAGCGACTTAGTGCACATTTAACTTGGTTTTTCTCAAAATATGAACTTCATTATATCTTTGAGATACAGTTATCATCAATGCTTCATGCTTTTCATAATCTCCTGGTCCTCGTATAAAATGTTCAGGAAAGACATGTACCAGTGTTTAATAGTTTATTCTTTGAGAATGTATCAGAGGCAGTTCAAAATTTAGAATCAATGAATTCTGAATGGGAATGGATGTTTTTCAAATTGTTTTTTGAAGGACACATATGGTCCTAACTCAAGAAAGTTGGTGTCATTTCACCAAAGTTGGATGTTTATTCTACATTGCGTTCTGTTTAATATTACACCAAATTGTGTTTGGAGATTGTTGTGTTTTGAAGACAGAAAGCAAAGCTAAACTACTATATTTTCTCTTAGCAGTTCATCTCTCGCGACACTTGCTCCCCTTCAAGCAGTTCTATTTGACGTAGACGGAACTTTATGTGATTCAGATCCTCTTCACTATTATGCCTTCCGTGAAATGCTTCTAGAGGTACCAACAATTAATTACCTTTCCTTAAGAGGAAATCATTCTTATATGTTTTGACTTGTGGAATGCTCCCCTGTGGCTCATTGCAAATCCTTAAATTCCGGAATATGTCAAATCATTTCTCATAAGTCATAACTGCTGGCGATTTGTGTTCTGCAGATAGGCTACAATTGTGGTGTGCCAGTTGATGAGGAGTGGTTTATCAAGACTATTGCTGGGAAACACAATGATGATATCGCATCTGCCCTTTTCCCTGATGATCAGGAACGGGGTCTTAAATTTTGTGATGAAAAGGAAGCTATGTTTAGAAGGTTTGGAACTTCCCTGCATATGAAGCTTGTGTATTTCAGTTGACCTTGTGCTACTAAACCGTATGTTCAATTTCATTCCTCCAGTCTCATAGCTGTTTTCGGTGCAATATAGGTTGGTGAAAGAACAGTTGAAACCTATAGATGGTGTGTACAAGGTGAAGAAATGGATTGAAGATCGTGGACTGAAACGGGCTGCAGTTACCAATGCACCTAGACTAAACGCTGAACTGATAATAGAAATACTTGGCCTAAAGGATTTCTTTGATGTTGTTATTATCGGAAGTGAGTGTGAGCGTGCAAAACCATCTCCTGACCCTTACTTGAAGGCCCTTGAACTGCTTAAGGTGTCCAAGGAGCACACATTCATATTTGAGGTCTGATTTCTTTATTGACCGCATTTTTCATATACTTCTCTTCATAACCAATAAAACTCATAATCTGTCTTCTGTCGTTAGGATTCTGCTTCCGGAATAAAAGCTGGGGTAGCAGCTGGGATGCCTGTTGTTGGGTTGGCAACTCGAAATCCACCTCACATACTAATGGAAGCAAAACCTGCTTTTCTTATTAAAGATTATGAAGATTCGAAGCTATGGGCAGCTCTAGAGGAAATCGACACAAAGTCAGGTGCCACAACAACTACAGTCTGAGACCTACACATACTAGGTGAAAGATTTGTTATTGTTGTTGAGTTAATTGGACTTGCTTCATTGAAACCTTGGATTTTTTTCATAAAGAGGGAAATGGTACTATCATTATTTTTCTTTCTTCCGTATAATCGGATGTACTAGTTTCCAACAGTTGATATTGATTTAAAGAGTATATATATGGTGATTGTTCATTGACCATAGCTTGCAGACCTTGAGAATAAAAGTGATTACTTTATAATAACTTGTTTATTATACTCTATGAGTCAAGATGCCACCTTCTTCATATCTGTTTGAATGCTTCTGGTCTTTGGTTCTTGTTCTTTTCCATTGCACATCTATGGCATAAGATGCACAAACAAGTATAAAAATTCCATTCCATGTATGACCTGATAGCCAAGGAAAAGTCTTATATTTCCCTTGTGCAGTTGAATTCGACGAGGATAGACTTATAAATCTCAGGCTGTACAAGTACTTTTTGTAGCCTCGGTGTCATAGTTCATAAAGCAGCCAATTGAATCCGACAGAATTCACACACTGCCAATGGTAAAAGATGAGCATTCCTTCAAAATTTAGAAAAGCTAATAATGTATCTTAGTTTAAACCCATTACAAGATGATGCTATGGCTTTGAAAAGCCTAGGTTTAGAGCAAAAAGGAACATTTTCTAATTAGTTTGCAAACTATATACCCTTTCACATCATTTTCCCCATAATGTTGAATCTATTTCGTCTCTAGCAGACTTGTAAAGCTCAAGCCTTCTTGAACATTTCTGCCTCCTCTCCATCAAGACTGGATCTTCATCCAGTAACTGCGAGAGTCTATGACCCTACAAGTGGAAACAAAATCATTAAGTACCATATACTAACTTTGAACCTGAAAGGAAAACATACCATAACTTTCAACCTCTTTTGTGAAAGGTCTTTACTGTAAGAGATTTTCAGACAATTTATTTGATACTTTATTTCAGCTAATTATTTGGAAAGTTTGTGTGCCTAGAAGTAAAAAAAGGTTGTGTAAGTGCCTGTAATTGCATCAGCATTAATGAGCTTTCACCTAATGAAATGTTCACCAGTTTCATGAATAGATCATCATTCATCAACTATTGATTTCAGTAAGATATTAAAGCATATGGATATCTGATCTCTGGAGGGTATTAAAGCAGGACAAGTGAAATACCTCCTTTTTGCCCAGTTGCGTATAGAAATGATCAAGTAAACAACGCTTAGCTTCCCGAACTTGACAATAAACCACAGCCTTTGGTATTGTATTCCTTAAGGTATCAGACACCATCCCGACATATGAGGAAATGTTTGAGCCTATCCTGCGCAAGTGCCCCTCTGTGTAACGGTCAGCAGATGAAGAAATTGGGCTTCCACCCTTATCCGCATCTTGTGGAAGTTTCCGGAAAAAGTCAACAGTAAGGTATGAAGATTCCATCTCCACCATCCGCAGAACAGTCTTCTTGCTGTCACTGCGGAAACGCTCTAATGCTTCAATTGCAGCGGAAGCTATCTCTGCTTGAAGAGTTGGATAGCGTCTTAGTTCCTGCATTGAAAATTATCGATTTCATCATTTGCCATTACATCATGAAGTAGTCAAGGGTTGGGATCATACCTGAGTTTCCCCTATTGACTTCTTCACCAGCTCTTTCAAGATGAAGTGGACCTACATAATCAATTCATGGAGTTAAGTTGAAATGAGCAGTTTCAACAATTGGTTTGTCTTTTTAAGTGGGGAAGAGGGGGATATGAAAATATTGTGCGCTCTCAAATTAGAGCAGCTTTTAGATTATTTGCTCATTTCTGTACTATTCCGCAGTCTTTGAGATAGAGCAGCTATTGAACTACTGGCACTCCCTGGCCCATGCAAAATAGAGAATAGTTCTCCAGATGACACTCTCTGTGGGGGACAGTGTCATAAAAAGATCTCCTTAACCATAGCCACATCAAGTAATATGACAAAAATCACATCCACAGGATAAAAGCATAGGTACAAGCAAGTACTTACTGCATCCACTGAGGCTTCAGCAGGACCCCTGAAATAATTAAGAGCACCGTCGATAAGACGTCTATAACCTTGCTCTGGTGCTATTAAATGAGGTTGATAGCCATCTGCCTCAGAGACCACCTTCCTAACATTTTGCATCGCGAGATGATGATCCAGTGGAAGCTTTCTTAAAGCAGCAGGGAGCTGGTAGTCAAAGACCCCATAAATGCGATCTCCTCCTGGCCGCCTACACAAGCAGAGGTGGAAGGCCAAGCATAAGGAACTTATAACAAACAAGTTCAACTTAACATCATTGTAAGGCAATGAAATAAATGTCCTTGGTTTTTAAGACACTATGCCTGAAATCAACTGAAGATGTCCCCGACTCCTAATTAATGTGACATCCATTAAATGGACAGTACTTGACATATGAATGAAACCAAACATTATGGGTTTCCCTTTACATGACAAAATAACAGTTGTGGTTGTGAAGACAGAAGCAAAATTCAGCAAATGTTCAAATCAACAAGATTTTCCTTCTGTCTTCTTACAATTCACATTAGTTAAAGAAAAATGTATATTCTTACCCTCCTTCAAGATGCTCCTTGAAAATCCTATCAAAAGCACGGCACAGCTCTAATATGGCATACAACTGCGCCTGTCCATTCAGGCAAAACTAGTAAAGATATTGAATCAAGCACTAAGCATATTTTCAGAAAAGGAAAAGGTTAGTATCATTACACTTGCATCAATAGCAACAGGTCTCCCAAGATAACTCATTTCTGCTTCAAGCTCATCAATGCTTGTATTGATCAAAGACAAAATGGCTGGTACACGGGCCTTGATCACAGATTCTAGATGCTGGGAAAATAAATATTTGGTATCAGCATCGTATAACAAATATCAATTACAAGAATTTGGTATACTGTGTATACTTTTGAGAGTAGTTTTGCCAGATACTCTGAACCCATTCTATTGGCCAAATGTCCATACTCGGGACTTGTAGCAAAAAATTCACGCTCCTTACGCCTTGCAACAACCATATCAAGGTTTTTATTAATATCGGCCTGTGAACGATTGACAAGTCCAACCCAAGGATGTTGTAACCGATAAGATCTTCCTTCCAGAACCTTCATCACATAAATTGAAAAGTAAACAAAAGAGGATTGTCAGCATGATAGAATACAGCCCCAAAAAAGTAGCAATTATCCGCAATTGATGAAAAGACTAGCCACAACAAAGGTAACATACAACTACTGCTGATTATTAACAGAGAATTTTCAGTGTATTCATAAAGAGAACCTGGTGAATGTTGCACAATCTTAAGGGAACAACCCGACAATTTATGTTTCAACTTCCGTTTCCTTTTCGTTTGTTTCGAGAAATCAATCAATCAATTCTGATTCTTTCTTTTTGTCTAGATTCTTTTCTTATCAAGATATATAGATCTTGTTCATGGATTAACGAAAATGTGCACAAGCTCTATTTGTCTCTGCATCCTGCAGTTATTTTAGGAATCGAGAGGGCATGAATGCCTTCTCTACATTCAACCATTCATCAGTATCTATTTACATCAATTTTGAACTTCAGCATGGTATAACTTAATAGAAAGTTCTTGTCCGCCAATATACAGTCTCACAATGGAAGCCTGTAGCAAGGTATTCTTGCACATCAACATATGACAAAAATAGTTATATGCTTATCCTAGTACTGTGCACTGTGTGCAGACATAAATCTCACACTTAAGCAATATTAGCACTTCGAAAGAAACACATAATACCCAAATTCAAAGTGGTGATGGATACTGCAGATGACCTATGGAAGAATCAGCATGAAACAGACTTTTAAGAAGAGTTCAGTGTTTTTTGTAAATTTAGAAGATTTATTAGGTATAAGCCTGTGTATTATAAACCGCTCATCGTTAACGATGTATCAGGAATTAAAAGATGCTGATTAATACAGAGAAACATAACTCCTCTTCAACAAGGAAAAACCAATTGGTATGTAGAAAGGAAAAAAGATGTACTTACATCCAAAGCATTTGTTCCCTTGTCCATCAAATCAAGCTTTGTCAACACACCAATTGTACGTTCACCTGCATGGAAGTAACTAAGTTCTCCAGTGACCCTCAAAGTATTTTGCAAATGTGGGAGAAAGAGCAAAGACGGGAAAATTAAGCAAGTGATATATTACGTCCAAGAAGACTTGAAAATATTACCAGCTGGGTCAACTTCTCTAGCAATCTTTATAGCGTCAGATGTTGCAACATCCTGATTGGCTGGGGTAATTGCTAAAAGAATACAGTTTGGCTGCAATGCAAGAACCGAAGTTTTGTCAGTCAGTTCCTATAAATGTCTAGGGAAACATTTACAAACTAAGCAATATCATCAAAGTCTATATTCAGTGTGGCAGGATCATAATTCTCTAAATGCTAATTTATCATCTCTAAGAGGCTACACAGTTATATTTTGTTACTCAACAAAGACATGCTCTGCCTCTCAGCATATTACCTTCTCAACATATGAGCGAACCATATCTTCAATTTCCTGAACTATACTTTCAGGCTGTCCCTCTGTCGACAACCACAGTTGCATTGAGAAAATAGATCAAGAAACATGTATTTATGGAAAACCAATAGCATGAGAATGAAGAAACATACCAACAGCAACCTTTGTTAAGCCAGGTAAATCTACCAATGTCAAATTGACAACTGCAATGAAAACCCAAGATGAGTTATCTGATTGAACCAATAGCCAAATCAAAATATATTGAGTCCTATATAAACCACCAAGAATCTATCAACCATAGAGTAAAAAGCTAAAAACTAAAAATGAAGCTATTGCACTGTCCTCCTAAAATCAACGACGGCTTAGAACATGTTAATATGAAGTTCACATAAAATAACTTTGTTGTTGTTTTTTTTTTTTTAGCACTATATGAACAATAGGTACTAAACACACACAACCTGGGAAATACAAATGTTAGCAATTTGCACAAAATGATAATGCACAGGATAGAAAATAGTACTAAACTTGAGAAGTTTCATAGCATTCAATTAGGGATTTTTATATTTTGAAAGCACAGAAAAATGCAACATAATGGGCATATATATGGTATCAATAATGCAAACCATCATTTGCCTGTCTTCCCGCAGATGCACTGCTGAATCCACAACAAAAGCCAGCACATGGTAAATAAAAGTAACATAACATAAGTTAAACGCACCATTTGGAGAGTAGATGCTGAGATTAATAGGAAGGGGAGAAATCTGTTTACTCTTGCCAGTCACCCTGTCAGTTTCTTGCTGGATCTCTGATCTTACCATAGCTTCATTAAGAAGAAATGTACAAAGTGTCAAAATCAAATCAAAGGCATAAATACTGCATTGTTTTAAATGATATTATACAAAAGATTCAATTCCAAAATGGATATGGTAATGGACTAACAGTACAGCAGAAGAAATATGACAACGTAATCTGGATAGCATAATAGTAAAGCAGAAGAAGCTATACAGAAAATCTGCATTGTAGCACAACTTCAAAACAGCAACATACCAAAATCTAGGAACTTCTTATTTCCAGTGTGAAGAAACTGTGCATAGTCTTGTTGTCCTGGTTCAATCTTGTAAAGTTGCAAAACCAATGGCCTTCTCGTTACAATTCCTGCCCCAAAACAAATGTTGCTATGTGAAAACAGAACAAAAGGGACGGACAGAGTATAAATATAGTAGTTTATAACTTTTTTTTCAAATAAATTACATATTTTTTATTCTACTAGCAGAGCAAGAGTGCAGTGGAGTAGAATTTTAAGGTGTGTTTCTACAATAATTCCAATGTGGCATCCTGAAAATTATAAGTATCAATTTTGGAGTATGTCTAAAATAGTGAAGTGGAACAGTTGAAGGTCAAAGACAAAGGAAATGAAATATAATTTTATTTTTTAAATAGACATTTAGAATCAATGTCATTCTGATAAGAAAGTTTAACTCGAGCAAATCATGATTAATACCCATAAGCATAAACTCCAATCATTAGGGCAAAAAGTCTAAAACTAACTATAGTCTATAAAAGTTAGCATTTTTCTAACTTATCAATTAATTGTCACATTTTCTTTCAAATTAAGAGCTACTGGGAGTGTGTGCTGCAGTTCAATTAAAAAGACTTCTTTTTCTCTAAAGTAACCTTATTTTAGTCTGTCTTCTCTATCTGCACGTGTTAATAAAAGCATTTACCACCAACTATCAAGTACTCATTTCTCTCTTCTTCTTAATGAAATAGTAGATTCTTTTTTATATATATTTTGCTGGAATCAGAGCAAACCTGTTCTAAAGCAAATTATTTCATTTTATTTTCTGGAAAAAAGAATCAGATTTGTAAGTTTTTCATATTCTATTCCAGTGATTCATCTCTATATGCATGCTCTCGATATGTCAACCAACATCCCGAAGCCTCACGATAATAGGATCTCTATTCCTATTTTAAATTATTTGTTACCACCAACTTAGGTCTTAGCGGGGAAAAAATCTCCAATTGAGAAACTACAGTCTAAAAAACTGAAAATTAACTCAACGAATACAATTCGTACAATTAAACCATTACCTGATCCTCTAGGTAGAAAATCCCGGCCGACGATGCTCTCCAACACCGAAGACTTCCCGGAACTCTACAAAAACACCATAATTCAGTCAAATCACTTTAAAAAAATACGTCAACAACGTGAAATCAACCATCACGACTAATAAACCTCCATCACAAACACCGATCAAACAAAAAACAACAAATTACAGATATAAACAAAAACAAAACCACAAAAAATAGGTATAGATTAATCGTACCTGTCCACCGAGGACGACGATTGTAGGAAGAGCATCCCAAAGAGTAGGCAAAGTTCGATCATCACCGTAATCACCGAGGAGCGTACAAGCCCTCTGTATTTTGTTCACAAGGCTAATGACGCCTTCCATTTCACTGAAAAACCTAACCCTACCGGTTTCACGATGCCGGAGATTCCTATCGACGGCGGATGCGGCGACGAATGAGAGGAGAATGAGCAGAAAAAATGTGAAGCAAATAACTGAATCTATTTTTATATTATTATTTTTTGACTTGGTAGAGTGGAGTGAAGTGAAGAGTTGTGTGTGAGGGGTTTTTGTGTGTTGGTGTTCAAGTTAGTGCGCCACGTGGGGTAGTCCTTTTATAGTTTCGTTTCAGGTATGGGGTCCCCAAAAATATTTTTTAAAATTTTGACTATGGGCGGGATGTTATTTTATAATTTTTAATGTGTTGTCAACTTTAGTATCTGAAAAAATGATTAAGTGTTCTTATTAAATACGTCCGGTAAAAAGTAAGAATTACATTTTACAACGTACCACTCTTAATAAATCTCGCATGTAAAGTTACAATGAGTATGTTATTATTATTGTTGTTCCTTTAATTATGTATTAATTTCAATAAGACGTAAAACCTCTGATGTGTGTTTTAATTGATATTATTGCGTCTAAATAAAGATAGAAATATATTTTATACAATTAACTTATTTATCCCATTTGTGTCTGTGAACACATAAAAAAAATTCCAAATTTTTGGTTGATGTGATATGCTTGTGCATTTATCGGAAATCTATATAATATATAAAGCTGAATATCAGCTCGTTGATATGACATGCCTAAATGATCAGTATTACTATTTATCTATTTTTTCCTTTCATTTTCTATTCAAAAAATTGTTAAAAACATTATGAACAATTATAACAGTTAACCCTTCCTTCTAAAATAAATCGTGTAGTGTAATGACTACAAAATTGTAGTAACTACAAAAGGAACATTAATTTGATTATATATTTATAGAAAAATTAACCAAAAAAAGGAAAGTTAATTTAATTATATATTTATAATAAAATTAACATTAAACTTAAAAAGGGAATGTTAATTTCATTGTGTATTTAGAATTAATCTAACATTAACTTAAAAATGGAACGTCAATAACTTAAAAAGGAACATAAATTTTGCTTAACGTGCCAATTGGTAAATTAATAGTAATTTTCTATATTTGGGATTATTTGCTTTTACTACTAAAGGATGATTAAAGAGTAATGATTCAACAAATTATAGTAACCTTTAAATAGATTACATCTTTTTTGAAAAAAAAATATCATACGTAGCTGTCATCTAGATCTTGTAACTTATTTTATTCTTTCTTAAATTACTAATAATAACCATCAATTAATATAATCAACCAAAATCACATTAATTGGAAAACAATATAATTGTAGCAAAGAGGAATAGCATTTTATGCAAGTTATCCCTGTAGTTCAAATACATAGTAAATTAATTGTGTTAAATATCTCGTAAGAAAAAATGTTATTTTATTTACATACTTTTATGCACCTAAACTTATATCATTTAATTATAATTAATTAATATATATTTTGACAATAATTAATCACTTAATTATGATAACTTAATATAGCAATATAAATAATAATAAGTATGAATAAATATTTTTCGACAACTATAAATTGTTTTTTTTGTGTTTGGTTTAGCGTGACACTTGTTACGTTACTTGAGAGTAATTATTAAGAGTGTATTTCAATATCAAAGTCTCCACTTTCTACATTCATCTTTGTTTTCTTAATCTGTTCTAGGTATTTATATTGCGATTTAACTAAATTTAAATCTACGTATTATTATTCATAGGTAACTTTTTTTAGAACGACGCTTTCAACTGAATTTTTTATATTTTTAAAAAGACCCAAACCCAAAAACTTCGAATTAAGATGAAGAGATCCGAAATCATCTCACAAAACCATCTACGTTGGTGACACGAAACTCCTTAAAACTATATAATCTAATGATAGAACAAAAATAGAAAGCGGTTTTTTTATAGGGAGATTACAAAAATTAAAACAATTAGAGAAGTTATAGGATCTCCAGCTTTATTTGCATGGTTATTACTAATTAATAGCATTCAGAATCACGTAAATACAAAATGAAAATTTAGTATAAATTTATTTTTATCGTGACTAAATTTAAATTTATGCATTGCAAACCTATTTTTGACCGATCTATTCCAAAATCCAACTAGTCTGAACCTTTCAATCATAACAACTTAAATATACGTTATTGAAGCTGAAATTATCGCGGCTGCTGGCACTATAATTTTTGCTCCAGACCAAGAAATTGTTCTTCGTATACTAAAAGTTACGATGTTGTTAGATTAACGACAAAAAGTTGTGTAACCTTTTGTCTGTACACACTTTGTACTGTATTTTGGCAGCTCATCTATTATTAGACCCGCCTCTATTTTATCCTTCGTTTTTTATATTTGGATAGTAAAATAAAAAATGGGCTCTCCTATCATTTTTTAATTAACTCTCTATTCTTTATTTATAGAGAGGTGAATAGTAGTTCTCCAACTCTGTATTTCACTTTTTCATTATTTAATTATATTTCTATTATTTTGTAATTAACATATTATTTTTAATATAAGGTCATTAATTAAATATCTAACATTCATAAAAAAAATTAAATATAATATGACATTTTAAAAAGTATATTATTTGATATACACTACTTTCATCCCGAATTAATAATATTTCAATTTTTTAAAATTTTCATCACTTTAATATAATTTGATATTATTATTAATTTTCACTATGAAGAATGCACAGAAGTAAAATGATAAGATGGAAATTTTAATTTAAAAATATAATACATAACATAATAATTAAAATATAAGATAACAATACATAATAATTTTATCGCAACAATAATTCAGTAATCCGGTAGGTCATTTCCAGATTTAATAATATTCGGAAAAAAATTAGTGTATGATCCATAGAATTGTTGTGGTTGTGATTGCGGTTGTGCTCGTTGATTTATGTAATTTTTATGTAATTTTATTTCATTGATAATTTCACTTTTATTTGAATTGTCCATTAATTTGTATATTATATAATAACTTGCAATTTATGTTATTTAGAAATTTAGAATAAAATAAAATTTTATATTAAATAATGAATTTGAAAAAATAAAATTTTATATTACGTAAAAATTATATAAAGTGATTATTTGAAGAAAAAAGAAGAAGGAGAAAGGATTTATATTATGAAATAAGGAAATGCAAATGAAATAAAAATAATAATATAATACTGAGGAGAGAGAAGAAGATTCTTTTTTAGAGAGTAAAATAAATAATTGGGTTGGAATTGGTTGTCTAAAAAAATTAGAGAACTCTATATTTGGAGAGTAAAATAGAGAGCAGGGTTGGAGATGCCCTTAGTCATCCAACTTAATAATTTTTGAGACAATATATAATTAACCCTCTGATTTTGTATTTTATTTTCAAGAAGACATTTTAATCATGTAGGGATTCTTTTTTCTTTTGGTTTCTCGCCCGGTGTCTGATACCCCACATTGAAGTTTGACTAAATTTAGATTTGCGCCGAGAAGCTTTATGCCGGTAACGAAACTAAAGCTTCACACGAGTCTTACTTCTTTTTTTCCAGGAAAGGAAAATGAAAGAAGTAATCCAAATTTGCTTTGGGAGTCCAAAAATATTACTTCAAATCAAAGAAAGAAGGTCTATTTTCCCACGTAATCAAACCAACGATTCTCCTCTCAAAGTAATAGAGAGAGTCTTTTTCTAGTAATGATTGTAGAGTCTCTCGGGGTTGGAGGTCTAATAGTAGTCACATCAAGTCCTCCCCCTCTTACTCAGAATAGCTAGTGAGAGGAATACTACTGATTGTCTGTGAAATAAGGCTTTTAAGAATGAGGGTAAAGTGCTCCCTAACAATTTGAAAAGTGACTTTCGACAATTTTGGGGCAAGAACTTTTACCTTACATGGTGGTGGGAGGTTTAACACGATGACTCGTACCTCATATATTACTCTTTGTTTTGTGAGATAAATTGTATAAACTTTAATTAATATTTTATTAGTATTTGTTCATCATATTAATATGAGAAAGATTGCAACTTATCATATATTTCATATAGTTTTCGAGCATCTAAATTTTAAATAATTCAATTTAAGCTTCAAATATTAGTCAAATTAACTCTTGTAAAGTAAATTATGACCATAAAAAAGAACGAAAAGAGTAATATAAATAGCAAAAAAATACAAAAGAAAAGGACATAAACCTAACTCTCTAATTATTCGGATCCAATGGTTGTTAAATTAGTCAACTATGTTACTGAAGATGCTATAACTAATAAACCAAAAAACTAGTGGGGGTGGGTTAAATAGGATAACTAATTGATTACATATAATTCACCTTTATATAGGGAAAAATCTACCACTATATTTGCTTGTAATTGTAAAAGTTGATCAATTTGATCACTTATACTTTGACTATAGTGAATAATATAAAATGTTAATCCCATGATGGTTTATGACCTTGATTAAATGAATCATCATATTGTAGTCAATTTCCCCCACATAATAGAAAAGGATCATATTTTCATATCACACATTACATAACATCACCATTCTAATGAAAGGTAAAACTACTACACTAGAGAATTACGTTTTTCCTCCTGCCTCGAGCATTTTAGACTTCTCAATGAGTAATAGTGGCTTCATTCTCCTCAGATTTTGATGATTTGGCTTTGGAGTCATCAAGATAATTTTGATACACATAAGAAAGAAATCCCCAAACAGCAAGCAACAATGCAATGATTTTTTCACCATCCATTTTATCATGAAAAAAAATAACAGCAAGTACTGGCAAAGCAGGCAAACCCAAAGTACTTATCACATTTGAAAACAGAGAAGACACTTCAAATATCAATCCCAGTAAACCAATACAACAAATCTGCCAAAGCACAGCAGTCCAGATCAATGTCATCAAATACGAAATTTCGCCCTTGTTAAAACCATTCATCTCTGCTGTCAAAATTCTTATTTCTCCGCTCGCGTATAGCCCCACAACACAAGCACAACTAGCAATGAATGAAGGAAAAACTTGCATTTTCAATATTGTGTCAAATGTCTCACTTTTGATCACTCTCTTGAAGGTTACTTCTAGTAAAGAGAGGTATAACGCGTAAGTTGCTGATGCAGCCACCGTGCATACAAATCCAATCGCGTATTTACCAGCTGATAATTTCGTACTAGTATCAGATTCAGAGTGAACTGCTAGTAATGCAGCTGAGATTGTAACAATCACAACAGAGTTGAGTATTAAAGCTGTGAACTTTTGCGCGTTTAGTAGGAGCGAAAACAGGCAATTGAAGGCTAATTGAGATGCACAAATGAGGGAATAAGTTGAGACAGGAAGATACAATAGTCCATATGAATACATCAAATTGTCACCTGCTAACATTAGTCCAAAAAACAGATAGATGAGAAAAAGGGAAGATCTTGATGGCTTTTCGCGCGATGAAAAAGCGGTATTTTTGGAAGATTTAAAGAGAAAAAACAGAGGAAGCAAGATTGGGAAACCAGCTGATTGAACAAATGTTGCCATCCATTTACTATTTCCACCTTCATCATAGTAAAATCTTCCTAAAAGTGTAGCTGCAGATTGGCCAACAAGTAGAAAAATGATGTATAAAAATATTCTAAACCACCATCCATAGTGTTTATTTGATCTTTTTGAAATTTGCTGCTGCTGATTTGTATTTGTATCATCATCTTCTGCTATTTGCCTGCTTGATTCTTTGTGTCATACACCACAAAATCAATAATTAGTACCAAAATAGTTATCCATTAATTTAATCGAACAGTTGAAAGTTCAAATAACCAACCAGTTGAATTCAGGTGATTGATACTATAAAGAATCATAGGAACATACCCTATATACCTCTCCTACTTTTTCTTGAATTAGTATATTTACCAAGAAATATACCAAATTTTGATCATAAAAAAGGCTAAAAAAGATGGGAAAAAACAACTTTTGAAAGGAAAAATAAGTGACAAACCTGGGATTTGTAGCTCCACTTGTTGAATAGAGTTCTCCATGAATAAGTTAACACACACAGTGATAATAAAGCCCTGTTCCTCTTTAATAAAGAAAGCAAAGAAACATCACGTAAATTAGTGGAGTCAAAATTTTCACTAAAATAATTAAATTATTAAAAAACACAATATATTAAGAAGTCAACGAGATTTACAATTTTTCGACCAAGAAAATTCTAATAAATCGGTTGTACTCCTAACTCCGCCCCCTTATACAAAATATCAGAAAGTACTACAGGTTGAAAATCATCTCTTTTAGAGCCAACTGTATTGTGTCTGTATGCCATTTTTGACTACTTTAAAAGGATGAAAAGGGCAAAAGTTGACTTATTCAGAGTATATGAGTTTTTTTATTTCTCACTCGGTGTTTATATTATAGTTTTAATTAAATTTAAATTGTACGTCATAAGATTTATTTTGGGTAGCGCTATCTACATAATTTTTTTTATATTCAGAGCTTGAATTTGAGACCTCTGATTACGAATAAAACAATTTCATCACTATACCATAGTTCATTGCTATGTCAAAAGTGAAGTTCTCCCCGCAATTTCCCATAGAATTTCTGGAGCTTTCCTAGCCACTATACTTTTCTTTTTTTATCTTCTTTGTCTAAAAATAGGTTTGATTTTCTTTTATGCAGGATTGCCTGTTGATGCAAGGAATAAGCGGACTCTCTTTTGTCTTTGCAAACCCCTTATTCTGTACTCCCCTATTCTTGAAAAAAACTCCCGACCCCGTCCTGCAGCCGACCTTCGCTAAAGGTTTCACTCTATAATCTGATGAGTCACCACAGAAAAGTCCCAGTGTGAACTCCCCTACTGATCTGACTCTGACGGATTTTCGAGTTGGTACGAGATTGGCTCAAATGACGTAGTATTTCTTCATGATTACCATATAATAATATAATACGTAATTTAAAAGGCAATTAATAGATACGGCCATGTTCGTATTAGAAAATTTCACATCATAATAAAATGTTCCTTACTAAAAAACAAACACTTTCATCAAAAAAATTGATGACATCTAATTAAAAATGAAGAGTACTTATCGTGTTATCATTATTCTTACTTTACACACCACGTGACTTTTTGTCTATTACTATTCTCTTCGTTCATTTTTACTTGTTCATGTTTGACTTTACTTGACTTAAGAAATAATAAATAGATATATTATTTTCTATAAATTATAAGTCACCTAAATATTAAAAAATTAAATAACATTTAATAACAAGGATAAACTAAACACAAAATGATAAATTATCTCTTATTTTTTCAAACTAGACAAATAAAGTTAGATACTATTTTTAGTATACTAAACAAGTAGTAGAGATGGACGATGGGAGTAATAAATAACCGAATCAAACTTATCAAACACTATCGTGTAGGGGTGAACATAGTATGATATGGTACGGTATTTAAAAATTCAGTACCGTAATATTGATATTTGGTTTTTAAAACTATTATACCATTAACATACCGATTTAATTCGGTTGGTTTGATATTTTGCGGTATCGTAAATCGGTAACCATAATTTGTTCAACTGCGACTAATATATACTTGTATAATAGAATATTATGACTTCGACAATTCAAAAAAAGGTCTCAATTATATCTTACTAACACATTACACATGTAGAAATATGTATTCAAAAGAAAGTAAAAACAACTCTTTTTGTCATTTCGATCAAAATAAAGTAGTCCAAGTTGCATATTTATTTGTATTTTAATGATAACAATAATAATAATATAATATCTATATATGTTATTTATGTAACTATATACTTCAATATGATATTTGGTATTTCACTATATATTTTATATATCAATTATCATATTGAATATCAAAAAAATTAAAATATACACCATATATCATATCAAAAATCATAATAATAAAATTACGATATTAAAATTTTTAATATGATAAAATAATTCATTATATATCATACCACAATCACTCCTAATGTCATGTATGGAATGACTTCCTTACTAGTCTTAATCACTCATTGAATTCAATGCTTATACGAAAAATAAATTAGGTAGAATCTATAAATCACAAGGACCCATGCAGTTAATATACCTTGGTTCCTGCACATGATAAACATTTGGTTGGTAGCAATTGGAGAAATAATCTCCACCTAAAATTTCAACATTGTTAGGAATTTCATAGTTTAGAAACAAGTTTTTTTTTTCTTTTTAAGTTTTCTTTTCAATATTTAGAGCCTGCATTTGAGTTTCGATTTTTATATTAGAGTTTCGATTAATTTCAGATTATGCATTGTAAAATCTATTCAGGAGTGACACTTCTGTTTATCTGAGTGAGAAATCGTAATGAATTGAAAAGTGGTTTTCTTCACTTTAGGAGCTACTCATTCAATCGAAGAAAATATTAAAACTTCATGGGTAAGAATAAAATAATGAAATTGATAGAAAAATTCATAGACCTAAATAAAATAGGAACTATTAAACTTTACCCAATTACTGACCTAAGAAAAAATCAATCTTACTTTAGAATTTATTCTCTGATATTTATCATTTACCTTAACCACATCGAAAAGGAATTATACCTCTTCTAGTTTTTTGAATACGAAACCTAGAGTGCAAGCACTACCTAATAGCAAAGATAAAATTCAATAAGGATTTGATTGATCCAGTACATTTCATCGGTATGCAACCGCCATTTTATATTCTACATAGAGTTATAGACTTGTATGTGATTATTAATGAGAGTGAAAATATTTTCAATGTGAATTTATCTAGTATTTGTATTTTGTTTAAAATTATATATCTAAGAATTCAAAAATAGGTTTGAGGAACCTTCAAGGTATCTTTTAATAGTAAATATTTTATTTATGTATAACTAATCACGATATAGTATATAGCTTTTGAATCTCTTAAACATTAAAGTAGAGATTGATTAGTAATTAAGAAATTTATAATTTATCTTGATGTTTTAAATTCAAATTTTCAGCACTATATTTTTATTTTTAAAAAAATGTCATTATAGGGACAAGTGAATATCTAAACATGACGAGAGGGAGTTGCTCGGATGGTAAGCACCCCTCACTTCCAACCTGAAGGTTGCGAGTTCAAGTCACCAAGGGAGCAAAAGGGATGGAAGCTCCTACCTTCTCCTTATTTCCTTGGTCGGGCAGCAGTGTTCTCACTTCCAGGAAGAGCCACATCAGGGAGGATGGCTGCTGAAAGCAGAATTCAATAAAAGCATGATAGCGGAATGGGTTAGAGCTATGTTCAACTGGGTAAACCCGCGCAAACAAAAACTCTTTCTGATTAGGGATGATAATCGCAATGGCGAGGGTCTGTTTAATTAATCTTATGTTGTTAAACATTCTATGTGAAAATTTATTAGAATTAAAGAGTTGTCAAAAGGAAAAGGAGACATTTTTCTAAAAGATAGACTATAAAAGGCAAAATAAATAAATTAAAATGAAGGGAGTATAGGATTTGATGAGATCGAGTTTATATGGGAGTGAAATATTTCAATATTTTTTTATATGAAGTTTAACTAACTATATTAGCTTATCACAATCGAAGGTCATGGTGGGATGGATATCTTTTATTAGAGATCTCATGTTTGAGTATTCCTTCAAAGTGAAATTTTAATGTGAATTCAAATAAATTAATCGATCCCAAAAATAAGTATTGAGGTTGAAGTGTAAATATCTCATTGTATGTTAAGCATAACATATACTTATAAATTTATTATAGTGCGCACATTAAAAATAGTATAGAAAGATATCCTTTTCACAAAAATTGATTTCAAATAATTCTCGACGTAACACTATTTATTAGAAGAACAAATTCTTTAAATTGAGATGACTACAAACCAAAAGTAATGAATTAAAATTTTGAGGTGAAATTACTAAGTACATTTTATCATGTATTTACGTATTCAATTAAAATATATCATAATTTAAATATTTAAATAAAATTTACTGAAAATTTCAGAGGCTATCGTCTAAAATATTTTTGATAGAAAGAAAATGTGATTATGGGAAACCAGTACTAAATTAAAAAATCCTTACTTAAATTGCCTTGATAATTTAATATAATTTATATATCTGGGATTATTTGCTTTTACTACTAAAGGATGATTAAAGAGCAACAATCAACAAATTATAGTAACCTTTAAATAGATTACAACTTTTTTTTTAAAAAAGATCATATGTAACTGTCATCTAGATTTTGTAACTTATTTTATTCTTTCTTAAATAAACAATTACTAGTAATAATAACCATTTTTAATAAATCCTGGAATTAAATATCAAATATTCTTCAACTTTAAAGATAAAAGGAGAATAAATGTTGCCATACTGAATTCATCACTCAAGAGCCAAGGGAATACTCTAATTTTTCAAAATTCAAAGAGTCCAATAATAATAAAAACTTCATATTTTCAAATCAACACACTACTACATAAACACCACTACTCTAAAAAAAAACTGACAATTTGAAAATCCAAATGGAAAACTAACCTAATGACACTGGAGAATTACGCTTTTCCTCTAGCCTCAGCTTCACAGATGGATGGATAATGTAGCATGTACGCTCTATGTTTTTCGCGATTTGGAATTTGTTAATGAGTAATAGGAGATTCAATGTCCTCAGTTTTTGTGGATTTGTCTTTGGAGTCATCAAGATAATTTTGATAGACATAAGAAAGAAATCCCCAAACAGCAAGTAACAAAGAAATGATTTTTACACCATCCATTTTATCATGAAAGAAAAACACAGCAAGTACTGGTACAGTAGGCAAACCCAAAGTACCTATAACATTTGAGAACAAAGAAGATACTTCAGAGATCAATCCCATCATACCAATCCAACCAATTGTCCAAAGAATTGCAGTCCAGATCAATGTCATCAAATACGAAACTTCGCCTTTGCTAAAACCATTCATCTCTGCTGTCAAAATACTCATTTCTCCACTAACATATAGCCCCACAACACAACAACAACTAGCAACGAAGGACGGATAAAACAGCATTTTCAATACTGTGTCAAATGACTCACTTTTAGTCACTTTCTTGAATGTTAACTCTAATAAAGAAAGGTATAACGCGTAAGCTGATGATGCAGCCACCGTGCAAATGAATCCAATCGCGTATTTTCCACCTGAAAATTCCTCACTAGTTTCAGATTCTGAGTTAACTGCTAGTAATGCAGCTGAGATTGTGACAACCACAACAGAGTTGAGTATTAAAGCTGTGAATTTTTGCGCGTTTAGCACGAGGGAAAACAGGGCATTAAAGGGCAATTGAGATGCTGAAATCAGGGAAAATGTTGAAACAGGGAGAAACAACATTCCATATGAATACAACAAATTGTCACCAGCTAACAGTAGTCCAAAAGCTATATAGATCATATAAAGGGTGAGTTTTGATGGCTTTTCGAGGGGCGAAGAATCGGTTTTTTTGGGAGATTTGAAGAAAAAGAAGAGAAGAATCAATATTGGAAAACCAGATGATTGAACAAATGCTGCCATCCATTTACTATTTCCACCTTCATCATAGTAAAATCTTCCTAAAAGTGTAGCTGCACATTGCCCACCAATTAAGCAAATGATGTATATAAATATTCTACACCACCATCCATAGTTTATATTTGATTTTCTTCCAATTTTCTTCTCCTCATTTGTCTCATCTTCTGATATTTGCCTGTTTGATTCTAAACCACAAAATGAACAATTAGTACAACAAGGACTGAAATTAATCGAATTCTTACTAACAAGGTGAAAGTGATTTATCATAAAAAAAAAATTATGACAAGGAAAATCCGCAGTTGCTATCCTTTGGGACGCACACGGTAAAACCCCATAATAGCTCACAAATCACACAGAAGAAGTAATCCGCACTAGGCAAACCCAGTGCGACAAGCTCGATCCAGAAGGCAAACCCCTTACTTTCGATGGAAGGAGTTTCAAACTTTAGACCTCCAACATGGAAGTCTCAAGTCCAAATCACTGGGTCACCCAGAAGGATATTGATTTATCATAATTTAATACATCACATGTTAATATAATAAGATACTATATAGAATAAGATCGTTCTCCTTTTCGAATTATTATATTTAACAAGAAGTGTATCAAATTTTGATCATAAAAGAGTTTAAAAAGATGGGAAAATTAGTGACAAACCTGAGATTGGCAGTTCCACTTGTGGAGTAGACTGCGCCATGAATAAGTACAAAGAGTGATAGTAAACACTATTCTTATTTAACAAGAAATTTCAAGTACGGAGATTTTCACTAACGAGATTCAGAATATGAAAAGGTAAACCTACTAACAAGAGAGAAGAAGAAGCGAGGAATTAAGATCTCTAGCTTACTTATAAAATGAATAGAAGAAAATTGCATTTCAGATCTCTTATATCCGAAAATGAAGATCTACTAGGGTACAAAAATGGACATATTTTTTTCTTCTTCTAAAAAATGATAATTAAAAAATTATTATTATAAATAACCTACAAAACTAATTCCCAATATAATTTTCGAAAATTCAGATAAATCCGTTACACTAATTACGTATACAAAATAACAGAAAGTCCCACAAATCGAAAATTTGTTCTTTTAGAGCCAACTTTCACGAATTAAAAGGATGAAAAAAGGCAAAACTTGATTTATCATCACTAAATAAATATTAGTTAGGCTCAAATGGTATTATATATCTTTTTAATACTTTAAATTATCAATTATTATGACTTATAGGTTATAATATACTTTTTACGTAATTTTAAAATATATAAATTTTATTTTAAAAATTTCGTATCCAAATTTAAATTAAAAAATTGTGTCGTATAAATTGAAACGAAAGTAATACTTACTAATTAAAAAGACAATGACAGATATGGCCATATAGGTATTTAGTATACGATATACCGAATAGAAAAAGTAAATCGTGAACCCAACCAATTATTTTTGTAAAATTCCTATATAATATTTGCACAAAATCTAGGATTAGTAATACAATATTTAGTTAACATTTTGATACTTGTAGAAAATTCAGCATTAGCTAGTAATGCAATATTGATTGTCATATTTTATATATA
>JAJOOS010003977.1:0-22854 GCA_029582725.1 Solanum chiquidenum
TCGTTGACCTTAGTTAGACTTAGCTAGGTTAGATAGGTGCCCTAACGCGCCTTAATTCGTTAGGTGGCGACTCTTCAACCACTCAAAAGCCCAAAAGAGTTGTTAGGTCGTGCACCAAAACCCGTTTTGAGAAAAACGGGGCGCGACATATATGAAATCTCTTTTTCATGTAACAGTACTCCTCCCATACAAAAGATCCTTGACCTCAAGGATCAAAAGAAGGAAATCGTCTCTTCAGGAAAGTAGCAAATTCCCAAGTGGCAACATCAGCAGGCAGTACAATCCATTTAACCAACACCTGAGCAACAACTTTGTTGCCTCTCTTAACCATCATTTTTTGCAAAACAGATTCAGGACCAGGACAATTTGGATTAGCCAAATCAACAGTAGGAGGACAAGAAATGGTGGAATGAACCTCATAACACCTCTTTAACAATGACACATGCGCAGTATGATGTATTTTCACTGAACTAGGCAAAATGAGGGTGTAAGCCATCGGACCAACTCTCTTGATGATCTAAAATGGGCCATAATACTTAGCAGCTAGCTTGTGGGAAGAGTGTTGAGATATGATAGCTTGTTTATAAGGTTGCACTTTAAAATAAACCCAATCTCCACCAGAAAATTGTCTATCACTCCTATGAGAGTCTGCTTGTTGCTTCATCCGAAACTGAGCTCTTAGTAAGTGATGTTTCAATAGCTGCAACTTGAGCTCTCTATTCACCAACGTAGTGTTAACTTCAACAGAAGTTGACTCACCTGGTAGATAAGGAAGATGAAGTGGTGGGGGTCGACCATACAAATCCTCATAAGGGGTTGTTTGAATGGCTGAGTGAAAACAAGTATTATACCAGTACTCAACCATATGTAAACAAGCTAACCAATTTGAAGCATCATCATTATAGTAGCATCACAAATAAGTTTCCAAGCATCTGTTTAACACCTCAGTTTGTCCATCAGACTGAGGTTGATAAGCCGTAGAGGTATTCAACAATACAACCTGCAGGGTGAAGAGCTCTTGCCAGAAGGAGCTCAAAAAACAGCATCTCTATCACTAGTAATAGCATCTGGAAGACCATGGAGTCGGACAATGGTATCCAAGAAAACTAGAGCAACTGATTGAGCTGTATAAGGGTGTTTCAAGGGAAGGAAATGACCATATTTGTTGAGTCTATGAACCACCACCAAAATCACCTTATGCCCTTTAGACTTAGGAAGACCATCAATGAAATCCATACTGATTTGAGATCAAACTACCTCAGGTATTGGCAAGGGTTGTACCAAACCAGGGTATGCAGCCAAATCAGACTTATTCTTTTGACATATATCACATTTTTGAATGAATTCCTTCACCTCCATCCTTATGTTCTTCTAATAAAACAATGTCAACAATCTCTTGAGGGTAGCTTAAACTCCTGAATGACCACCAAGAGGGCCATCATGCCACAAGGTAATAATGTCAGTCCTCAAGCTCTGTACATTTCCAATCACAAGCTTCCATTTCCTTCTCAACTGACCCAATAATCAAGTGAATTGGCTGTGGGAAGTAGGATCCGCCTGTAACTCGGTGATTAAATGATGCAACTCCTGATCTGAATACCAACTCGCCATTATTTCTTGAAAAAGATCAGTATTAATAGGTGAAATTATCAAAGCCAGAAATTCAGCTCCAGTCACTCTAGAAAGTGCATCAACTACTTTGTTCTCAATTCCCTTTTTGTACTCAATAGAGTAATCAAATGGCATGAGCTTAGTCAACCACAACAATTGAGAATTAGTATGCAACTTTTGCTCCATAAGAAACTTTAAGGCTTTCTGATCAGTTCTAATAACAAACCTCTGACCTAGTAAGTATTGAGACCACTTAGTAACAGCTTGAATAATTTCCTATAACTCCCTATCATATACTGATAAGGCAGCATGCCGGGGAGACAAAGCTTTACTAATAAAAGCTATAGGATGCCCTTCCTGCATAAGCACAACCCCTATCCCATAGCCACTAGCATCTATTTCAACAATAAAAGTCTTGCTTGCATCAGACAAAGCCAAGACAGGTGCTTGAGTTAGTGCCTCTCTCAATTGTACAAAGGTTTGTTGAGCTGTGGAATTCCATTTGAACTTATCCTTCTTTGTAAGATCATTGAGAGGTATACTAATCATCCTAAACCCTTGGATAAACCTTCTATAATAACCAACTAAGCCTAAGAACCCTCTCAGTTGCTTAAGAGTAGTTGGGACATGCCAATCTTTAACTGCTTTGATCTTCTGAGGATCAGTAGACACACCCTCCGCTGTGATAAAATGACCTAGGTATTCAATCCTACGAACACCAAAGAAACATTTACTTTTTCTAGCAAATAACTGGTGCTCCACCATCTTCAAAAAGACATACCTCAAATGTAATACATGATCTTCTATGGTCTTACTATATATCAATATATCATTAAAAAATACCAATACTTGCTTCTTTAGAAATTACTGGAACACGAAATTTGTTAATCCTTGAAATGTGGCTGGAATCCAAAGGGCATGACCAAGTACTCAAAATGCCCAGAGTGAGTTCTGAAAGCAATTTTAGGCACATCATCATTAGCCATTCGTAGTTGATGATATCCAGACCTTAAGTCTATTTTAGAGAATATCTTGGACCCTCCCAATTCATCAAATAGGTCCTCCACTATATGAATCAAAAACTTGTTCTTGATAGTAGACTTATTCAAGTCCCTATAATCTACACATAACCTCCATGACCCATCCTTTTTTTCTACTAACACAACTAGTGACGCAAAAGGACTGCAACTAGGTTGTACAATCCCTTGATCCAACATTTGTTGCATTAGACCCTCAATAACATCCTTTTTTACTGAAGGATATCTATAATGTCTCTTATTCACAGGCTCCACACTAGATTGTAGTACAATTCTATGATCAAATATACCCCTAGAAGGTGGTAAACCAACAAGATCATTAAATAGAGCATAAAATTCTGATAATACCTCCAATAATGCAGGATTTTCCTCAGCATGTTTGTCATTTTCCAATGAATTCCCCTTCATTTCATCACTTTCTTGAGGGACCACCTGAATCATGCAAATTGGGATTGATTTCCTGAGTGTTTGGACAATCTTCCAGCACTAGAAATTGATTGCCAGATCCCCTGAGTAAATGTTTTCTACCATTATACCAAAAATCCATTGTTAAACTCCTGAAATTCATCTTGATATCACCTAATATTAACAATCACTGAACCCCCAACACAACCCCACATGAACCTAGTGGAAGTAGTAGAAAGTCAGCTACAAACTCGGCTCCCTGTAGCAACCAAGTGACAATAGTCATTTTGTCCACCTTCATACTTTCATTAGCTGCAACAACCACCTCATTGTTAAAGAAATTCACCTCACACCCTAACTGCTTGACTAAATCAGGATCAATGAAATTATGAGAGCTACCAATGTCAATAAGGATATCTAATGCCATTTTAGAATGGTACCCAGTAACTTTCAAAGTCCTAAAACCCAATGACCCATTCAAAACATGCATTGAGATCCCCATGTGCTCCACTGGTTGCCCCAAATCTAACGTATCACTCTGCGATTCTTGCAAGATATTTCCTTGATTCTCTACTGAATCATGCAACTCATCCCCTTCATCCACTTCCAACAAATATAATTGTTTAGAAGTTTTACACTTGTGTCCTGGAGTGTATTTTTCAGAGGCAAAATAACACAATCCTTTGGCCCTTTTTTCATTCATCTCCTCTAAGTTCACAGTTCTTCTACCGACTCCTTTAGAAAAACTGGAATTATTACTACCTGGAGTAGGTAAAAGAGGCTTACTAGTAAAATTCATTTGGTCCCATAACTTCCTTGTATGCATCTGAGGTTGATTATGGTCAGGTTGTCTCACCACCTGCAGGTATGCTTCCTGCATTCTTGCACTTATATACACCTGAGATAATGAAGTAGGATTGGTGATCTTTACAACATTATACAGCTCAGGTTTTAGACCCCCAATAAAACAGCTAATAGCATTCTCTTGTGACAAATTCACCCTTGTCAAGTTTCTCTCAAACACTGACTGATAATCCTTTACACTACCAACTTCCTTGATCTTTTTGATTTCCTCCATGGGATCATCAAAATCAGTAAAGAATATTTCAACCAATGCCCTCACATAGTCACCTCAATTGGGTGGCTGTAAGTATGGTCTATATCGCATGAATGACAAATACTAATGGATGACCTCCCCTTCCAATTGCAGAGCTGCAACTGTAACTTTCTCGTCATGACCAACATTCTCCATGGAAAAGAATTGATCAATTTTGAACAACCATGACCTAAGATATTCCCCCTAAAACCTCAAGAACTCCATTCGTGACCACCTATTAAAGTTCGATTGGTGAGATTGGGAATTATTACATGTGAGAAGACTTATTTCCCTTTCCGTAGGAACCCCTAAACCATCATTTCCATTAGAAACACCCTCATATCCCAATGGAACAGTACCCCTGCGATTTTCTGTTGAAATCTGATTCCTTAATTCCATCACTGCATGATCTAATTTCTCCAAGGATGAGACCTTACCAGCTAAATTCCCCATCTCTGTTACCAAATTTTGCATCATATCCCATAAATCCCTAATTTTTGCTACAGAATTGTCATTATTTGTTTCCCCAACTGGTCGACTTCCTTTCACCATCGTTGCCAAGGAACATTAAGCTCTAATACCAATGTTACTGAATAGTGATTCGATTGCAGGAATCTCAAGGATTCGAGGATCGACATATTGTTCAGGAGAGAACTCGAGAATACAATCAATGAAGATGCATAGAAGTAGAGAGAATAAGAGAGAAGAATAAATTGTATATTTCATATCTTGTATGGAACTATATTACACTTTATATAGAAGTGAAATACAACTGAAATGGATTCAATTCTAACTAACTCTATTATTTCGATTTATGTGCCTAACTAACTAAGTGTAACTACTTCTATCACTAACTAATATATGAAATCTTTTTTTCATGTAACATCCTGAGCAAGCTAACAGAGAGTAAAATGCAGAATGACACTTGATTTGGATGGAAATGGGGCGGAGCGGGGCGGGTTGAGCCTTAACCCGAAAAATCTTTGTTTGTGTTTAATCAAATCTATGAAATTAAACAAGGCATTGGGAATTTGGAGAATAAAATCTATTTGATGTTTCATTCATTATTTATTGCAAAAAGAAATGAAACATTTTTATTAATTTATATACTACAAAGGAGTCTTGTCTACATCAAACACTTTTAACATGAGAAAATTGCGAGAATCAAATCCATTGGTTAATATAGTCTTGTTTTCTTCATTTTAAATATATATGTTTTTCAATTATATAGGATCCCTATTATCTTATATAATAATAAAACCAAATAACCAAAAAGTTAAATAAAAATATCGAATCAAAGCAAGTTAATTTTAATTCGAATTAGATGATAGGTTTTTCAAAACAATATATTTGAATAATACAGAACTAAATCGAGGGGAAGCGCATAGCTGAAGCTACTAGTTGAAGCCAAGTTACTAATTATGAGGGGAAGCACATAGCTGAAGCTGACATGTTGAAATATTATTATATTGAATAAGAATTGTAGTAGGGTATGGGGTGCTAAAGAGACATTACTGACTTGAAGCTCTGACCTCGGCTGTGAAAAGTTTTGCTCTTTCTTCCTTAGTAAGTTTATATAATTTGTCGAAACGTAGCTTTCATTCATATATAAAATTCGGAAAATAGTCAGACTAAACGGAAAAAAAAAAGTCAGGCTTGAAGCACTGCTGGAACCCGTTTAAGGGTCGCTAACAAAAGGTGAAAGGAGGCCCTAGAGGAAGAATCTTTATACGAGTTCGAGGCACTAATATATAGAAGAGATTATTGTTATATGTCAAGTTAGTCATCTATTTATAGTCATAACAAACTAGTAACAATGTAGAAATAAGATAAGTAAATTAAAAAGGAGACAGTAATAATTTGAATGCACAATTCAAGTAACATGCTTATTTTAACCCACAAATCTATTAATTTTCTTCTTCTTTTTTTTAAAAAAAATATATATATATACTCAAATCAACAAACATAACTTTAAATTCCCAAAAAAAAAATCACTCAAGAAAAAAGTTGAATAGAGCCATATGTAGCCCGCATATCAATACATGCAAAATACATATATGAAGCCCTTCATGTTCCAAGTCCTAGATATTTTGTCTCATAGCCTTTCTTGCTCTCTTGATATTGGAAGAAGAGAAAGTCTTGCATGAAAGAGAAGAGCTTGTCAAATTAGCTAAAGATGACCTGCTTGACCCCAAGAATGAAGGACACTTTTCAGAAGTGGTGCAGGCAAGTCATCCTTGGCTACCAAATAAGACTCTTTTCATCATGCTAGACTCCTCTTCTCATTAATTTGACTCCTTTGTAAATTACTTCCTCCATTATAGTTTGATGACTTGGTACAAAATTTTAAAAATAATTTATAAAAACTTTTGATACTTATAATGGTCTTAAATCTACTATAACATTTTTATGATTTCAGAGTGTTAGCCTTTGAAACTTGTGGCCTCAAACATGTCATAATATTTGTGCTGGTTAGAGTAAAGAAGAAGTGTAAACTAAATTATTTTCAAATTCAAAAGTGTGTCATTCTCTTAGAAACAGACTAAAAAAAATAAAAGTTTATCACATAAATGAAAACGGAAGAAACGGTGGAAGAGAAATTCTTGCATGAAAGAGGAGAGCATGTCAAGGTAGCCAAGGAGACTGCCTGAAACCAACCAATAAAAGGTGACCATTGTATTAATAATGGTGTAATTAAAAACCTTTTAAGTAATATTGAAGCAGGCAAGTCATCCTTGGCTACTAAACAATAATATGACTCTCTTCTTCATGCAAGATCTCTCTTCTTTCATATATATATTGAGATGATTTCTATATGGCAAGTTAGTCATCTATTTATAGCCACAACAAATTAGTAAAAATGGAGAAATAAGCATCTCTAGAATAATTGCTTTTTTATTGCTTTGACTTTTGGTTTCTTAGCTACGTACATTATTTGATTTCCCAAATTGGAATAAGTTCTCTTCTGTAGTGGCAATGTATTGTATCCCAATACCATAGAACTATACACTCAATGATCAAAAGTATATCAAGCATCTATTGGCCATGGAGTAATTATATATGGATAGGGAACTTCAGTTTCTAAAGAACTTATACCCCACTATACGGTGGAGAAATCAGAAATTTCGTATATATTTAAAAAATTGATTATTTAGAGAAAAGGTATATATTTGTTCTCTTTTAACTCCATTCAATAGAAGAAATCAAGTAAATATTGTTCTGCCTTTTTATATTTTCTCCGTTAATATTTACATTATTTTATTCATTTTAGCTCATTTTGTACTCTTTTTTTTCTTCTTCAAATTTTTGATAAGTTAGAGTATTACTCTATAAAAAGTATGAATTAATAGTCAAAAAGATTTGAACAAAGTGGAGTGCAAATTCTTTTCTTATTTCTTCTAAATTTTTCTAACATTACAACAAGTATATTAAAGTGGGAACTAAGTTATCAATTTATTGCATCAGATTATATGATTCTAACTCTTATCTTTGTTTAAAGTTTGTAAACATCTTACTTATGTTAACAATTCATATAATGTTTGCCTCGGGAAATGAATGTTTTTCAACGTTAAATTGAGAAAATTTTACTTAAAATTAATAACTGAAGGAAAGAGTTTGAAGAAATCATTTATAAAAAAAATAATAAGTAACAATTTACATCTAAAAAATAAATTATTTTTTTTAAAAAATAAATATATATAAAATTTTGTTTTTTTTTCACCGAAACCTTCCTCTCTTATATATAAAAAAAAATTACAATTTTTTTAAAAGTTTTACTTTGCTTATTTTATCAGTAATAAAATTATAAAATTAAATGTACATGACATATATGCGAGATATCTTATGAATTGAGCTTTATATCTCGTACTATGCTGCATAAAATACCTTGCCTCACACCTCTACGGTTTAAAACACTATTTTCTATACACAACTATAATTCTAAAAAATCATAACTATAATTAAGATTTTATACCAAATTCATCTTTTAACTATCTTACTCGCCTCTTTCCCCGAAAAGAAAAAGTGATTGCATAAATGGAAGACTTGCTCCATACGTTGTTGGTTGTTGGCGGCCTCAAAAGCTAAGTCTTTTTTTAGAATTTTCCCACTGATCCCTTTTGACCATAGACTATTATATATACTCTGTTTAAAAAAATATTGGTTTGTAGAGTGAAGATTGACAAAAAAAAAATGGATAGAGAAGATATTGAGTGTTCATTGATTGAAGGAAGTGTAAAGAAAAATGAGATTTTGGGAGAAGTAAAGAGGTTATTGGTATTAGCAGGGCCTTTAATGTCTGTTAATTTTTTACTTTCTTGTTTACAGGTTATATCTATAATGTTTGTTGGTCATCTTGGAGAGTTATCTCTTTCTGGTGCTTCAATGGCTACTTCATTTGCCTCTGTATCTGGTCTCAGCTTGTTGGTTAGTCCTTTTTTTTCTTCTTTTTATCTTATTGGTAGGCGTGCGAACAAAAGTCTCGTTTTGATAGCTGAAAACATTGTGAAGTTATATGGGCTTGATCCTTGTTGGTTAGTCCTTTTTTTTCTTCTTTTTAACTTATTGGTAGGGCGTGTGAACAAAAGTCTCGTATTAATAGCTGAAAAGATAGAGAAGTTATACGGGCTTGATCCAAAACGGACAATATCACACCAGTATCTTTGGGCTGGCTGAGCCCGATATGAATATTCCTTATTGTGCTCTTGGTGTTTGAAGAAATGTCTGTTCCATTAGTTAAAGCTCTCATGTTACTAAGGGGATATTTGTTATTAAGTTATTGTTTGGTCATAGATTTTGAAACTTTGAAAAGTTGTGATTTTTGGAATTTGAAGTTGTGTTTGGACGTGCATTTTACTTAGAAGTCTCAAAAGCTAGTCTGAGCCGATTTTGGGAACTGAATAATATTTGAAGATTAGATTTCCAAAATCTGATCAAATTTTATGGCCAAACAGATATTTGAAGATAAATTTTCAGAATCTACTCCCAAATGCTAGTAGCTAAAATGGTTGTGCCGATAAATGCTAAATGGAATTTTACCATGTCGAACATGTTTATTGAGTGTTTCATGTAGATCAAAATACACTACAAACTAGGAAGGAGCTTGTAAAAGATTCCTCTTTTATCTCTATAATGGTAAAGGGATCGTTTTTATCTCATTTGATGTGCACTTCAGTTGTGAAGTTTAGGGTCATCATTTAGCCTGCACTTCAATGTAGGCAAGGCACTAAGGCGTGCACCATATTGCCCACATATATATATATATATTTGGCATGGCAAGGCTGCACGCTCTTCGCCTTTGACAACATTGGTTCAACCTGTGTGTACCTCGATCAATCAATTCAAGTGCATGCTATAGTCCATAAACACACGACGGACAATTCTACCATCAAAGGTTGGAGTAGCTGGGATATGAACCTAAAGTAATACTCTGGTTATTACTCCTATGCCTCAACCACTCTACCATCCACTCGAGGACATGTAGGATATGTTTTTATTTAGTAGAATTTTACTCACAACCACTAATCGATCTATATGGAACCAAGTTCATTTTAGAGGTTATTGTATGACCGATAACTGAGTTCATAGAAATTTACCTTTCTAGTTATTTGGTACCAACTTAAATGGTGTTTTAGCATCTCTAAATATCATACTGCATCTTGCTAGAGCAGCTGGGATTGGCAAGTGCATTGGACACTTTATGTGGGCAATCATATGGAGCAAAGCAGTATCATATGCTCGGTATCCATATGCAAAGGGCAATGCTTGTTCTTCTACTGGCCAGTGTTCCTCTTGCATGCATTTGGGCTAATGCAGGACATATTCTTGTATTGTTGGGACAAGATCCGGAAATAGCAGCTGAAGCAGGAAGTTATGCGCGATATATGATTCCAACTATTTTCGCCTATGCGCTTCTTCAGTGTCATATTAGATTTCTACAAGCCCAAAAAAATGTGATCCCCATGATGTTCAGCGCCGGAATCACTACTTTACTGCATATATTCACTTGTTGGATTCTGGTGTTTAAATCTGGGCTAGGCAACAAGGGTGCTGCTCTGGCTAATTCTATTTCCTACTGGATTAATCTCTTGTTGCTAGCGGCATATGTCAGAATATCGCCTTCCTGCAAAAACACTTGGACTGGATTTTCGAAAGAGGCATTTCATGATATATGGACATATATGAGACTTGCCATTCCTTCTGCTGTTATGCTCTGGTAGTGTTCTTAATCTATGTGAACCATTTATTCGATCGCCCTTTCAAAATGAACGAATGAAACAAAATATCTTTGCTTTTCTTGACAACAGCTTAGAGATTTGGTCATTTGAAATGATGGTTCTGTTGTCCGGACTTCTTCCAAATCCAAAGCTAGAAACGTCAGTTCTTTCAATCAGGTTGGACTTCTTAGACACACTAATACAAATCTCAAGTTGACATCTCAAAGGGTTGCTAATTTTGAATTATTTCAGCCTTAATACATGTTCCATGGTGTATATGATACCTCTAGGACTAAGTGGTGCCACGAGGTGAATTTCCAACATTGTTAATTTTTCCTTTATATGGTTCTTCTTAAGTTTATATAATTAACTGGTTTTCACCTCAGCGTAAGAGTCTCAAATGAACTAGGTGCAGGACGACCTCAAGCAGCTCGTTTAGCAGCTAGTACTGCAGTATTCTTGGTGGCTACAGAAGGGGTTATTGCAGCAATAGTGTTGATTTCCGTTCGTAAACTGTGGGGCTACTGTTATAGCACTGAGGAAGAAGTAGTGTCATATGTAGCACAGATGCTAGTCTTGCTAGCAGGATCCCACTTCTTAGATGGCATTCAATCTGTACTTTCAGGTTCGTCCAAATTTTTACAATACGAGTTTCCTGCTTCTATGTTTCAAAACTCTCGACTACAATTCTTGATTTGTCTAAAACAAGGCTTGAGGAGGTTAGACGGGTATGTTGCCCGTACTCTCCAAAAATGTTGTCAGATACCCCAAAAATGTACTACTTATGGAGGATCTGACACGCACCTGGCAACACTTTTGAAGAGTCCGAGCAAATTTGGAATAGCTAATGCAGCAGTTTGATTAGCAAACTGAGAGAGTGGATTCTGAAATGTATATCTAACTCTATCTACACTTGTTTTTCACATGCACACACATATAAATGTTTCGACCTTGGAATTCTGAGTTCTATCGAGCTGACAAACCCATTCTAGACCTGTTTTTCACACCCATACAAATATGATTAGACCCTGAAACACTGAGTTCTGCTGAATCCGCAAACCCATGGTTGGATTTGCCACTAGAGTTAAATGACTAGATGATCTTATCACCTATCGAAATCCAGGTACTGCGCGAGGGTGTGGATGGCAAAAGATTGGGGCACTTGTCAACTTGGGAGCTTATTACCTTTTCGGGATACCTGCTGGTGTTATATTAACTTTTGTCTACCATTTAGGTGGAAAGGTACGTACTCCTTCAAGCTTCTCATTTTTTTAGCATTTCCGTCTTTCGAACTATGAAAAAATCTTCGGATGATATGATTTTTAGGGACTATGGTTGGGAATCACTCTTGCCCTTTTTGCACAAGCACTACTTCTTTTAATAGTTACTCTTCGGACAAATTGGGAAAAAGAGGTAAATTTCTCTTGAACTCTTTGGTAACTCATCTAAAAGTTTAAACTGTTAAGGAGAACTTACTTTTAATTACTTAATTATATTGTGTCTCAACACAGATCTCCGGTGTTTGATTTCTTATCTAGAACGCCGAGTTCTATGAAGTATAATGTAGGTCTTTTTTTGGGTTTTGTAGGCAAAGAAGGCAGCTGATAGGGTGACTCCTGAGCTAGCTAACAGAGAGTAAAATGCAGAATGACACTTGATTTGGATGGAAATGGGGCGGGGCTGGGCGGGTTGAGCCTTAACCCGAAAAATCTTTGTTTGTGTTTAATCAAATCTATGAAATTAAACAAGGCATTGAGAATTTGGAGAATAAAATCTATCTGATGTTTCATTCATTATTTATTACAAAAAGAAATGAAACATTTTTATTAATTTATATACTACAAAGGAGTCTTGTCTACACTTTTACATGAGAAAATTGCGAGAATCAAATCCATTGGTTAATATAGTCTTGTTTTCTTCATTTTAAATATATATGTTTTTCAATTATATAGGATCCCTATTATCTTATATAATAATAAAATCAAATAACCAAAAAGTTAAATAAAAATATCGAATCAAAGCAAGTTAATTTTGATTCGAATTAGATGATAGGTTTTTCAAAACAATATATTTGAATAATGCAGAACTAAATCGAGGGGAAGCACATAGCTGAAGCTACTAGTTGAAGCCAAGTTACTAATTATGAGGAAAAGCACATAGTTGAAGCTGACATGTTGACGACCAGTTGTGTGCTCCTAGCCTCTTTTATATATTAGTAATATATATTGAGATTATTGTTATATGTCAAGTTAGTCATCTATTTATAGTCATAACAAACTAGTAACAATGTAGAAATAAGATAAGTAAATTAAAACGGAGGCAGTAATAATTTGAATGTACAATTCAAGTAACATGCTTATTTTAACCCACAAATCTATTAATTTTAATTTAATATATACTCAAATCAACAAACATAACTTTAAATTCCCAAAAAAAAAATCACTCAAGAAAAAAATTGAATTGAGCCATATGTAGCCGCATATCAATGCATGCAAAATACATATATGAAGCCCTTCATGTTCCAAGTCCTTGATATTGGAAGAAGAGAAAGTCTTGCATGAAAGAGAAGAGCTTGTCAAATAAGACTCTTTTCATCATGCTAGACTCTTCTCCTCATTAATTTGACTCCTTTGTAAATTACTTCCTCCATTATAGTTTGACGACTTGATACAAAATTTAAGAAATAATTTATAAAAACTTTTGATACTTATAATGGTCTTAAACCTACTATAACATTTTTATGACTTTAGAGTGTTAACCTTTGAAACGTGGCCTCAAACATGTCATAATATTTGTGCTGGTTAGAGTAAAGAAGAAGTGTAAATTAAATTATTTTCAAATTCAAAAGTTTCATTCTTTTAGAAACAGACTAAAAATAATAAAAGTTTATCACATAAATTGAAACAGAAAAAGCGACGGAAGAGAAAATCTTGCATGAAAGAGGAGAGCATGTCAAGGTAGCCAAGGAGACTGCCTGAAACCAACCAATAAAAGGTCACCATTGTATTAATAATGGTGTAATTAAAAACCTTTTAAGTAATATTGGAGCAGGCAAGTCATCCTTGGCTACTAAACAATAATATGACTCTCTTCATCATGTAAGATCTCTCTTCTTTCATATATAATATTGAGATGATTTCTATAAGGCATATTAGTCATCTATTTATAGTCACAACAAATTAGTAAAAATGGAGAAATAAGCATCTCTAGAATAATTGCTTTTTTATTGCTTTGACTTTTGGTTTCTTAGCTACATTATTTGATTTCCCAAATTGGAATAAGTTCTCTTCTTTAGTGGCAATGTATTGTATCCCAATACCATAGAATTACACACTCAATGATCTAAAGTATATCAAGCATGTATTGGCCATGGAGTAATTATACATGGATAGGGAACTTCAGTTTCTAAAGAACTTATACCCCACTATACGGTGGAGAAATCAGAAATTTCGTTAAGAATATTCAAAATTTGCAGTAATATATAGGTATGAAAAATAATATTTGACCTATATACTTCGTACAATTTTCTCTATACATAGTATAATTTTTTGACGAAAGATGTCTGACTAGCCACACTGAGAGCTATATGTGGCTACATCATTGTCACTAGGCATAAGTTTGATTGCTAAAGGATACATAATGACAAAATAAAATATCAGTCTATTTGAAAGACAAAACGTACAATTTCATGTAAATTATAAAGTCGAGCCCAACTAAATTTGGGACTAAAAGCATTTATTTTTTTTGGGGTCAGATTATCCAATAAGATTATTGTTCTGTATGTATGTGCCTTTTGAATATAAATAATAAAGATAAAGTCAAACAAATGTGTCAATACTCATGCCTCTTTTACTGTCATGGACTTTAATTTCTTTCAATTCCATAGATTTGATTCTAATTTATCAGATTCTATCAGAACAAATTAGTCAAAATTCCCAATGCAGACTAATTACTAACGTATGACAAATATGTCAGGAACTATTTTTGTTAGAAAAATATCGACTAGTTTCTTTTTGTAAATAATGGCTACCTTACTACAAACTCTTTAGTCCATAGTGAATCAGTTCCATTTGTATGATATTTTTTGTTAAAAATATAATTAATATGTTATGTCATTTCTACCCAAAAAATGTGATTGGTGGTTTGATACATAACTTTATAGGTTTTTTTTAAAAAGAAATATCTCATGATAACTCTATGTAACATTGAGTAATTTTGACCACCTTGAGGTGTGGTAAAATAAAGGATTCTTTATCCTTAAACAATGATCTCGAGTTTGAGTCTTGAAAGTAGAGAAAATTTATGTGACACAAATCAGAATTAGTCAAGTCAGTAAAATTTTAAAGACCAAATATTATAAAAAAAAAAGAATACATTGAGTAGTTTGTACTTTCTAAGAAATGGAAATAAAAACTTCCCATACATATATAATTATTCCATGGTCAATGTGCTTGATATATACATTCCCTTTAAGAATTGCTTGAAGATAAGGTGAGTGCAAGTGTCTTTACAAATAATGAATAGAACTTATTCCTATTTGAGAAATCAAAAGACCAAAGTCAAAGACAATAAAGTAACTTTGCCATATATGCTTTAGTTCTCCATTACTATTTTGCTATGGATAACTTGGCAATTAGTAACATCATTCTTACATACCATATATATAGTACTCATCGCAAACAAAAACTAAAGAAGAGTAGTCTTACATGAAGAAATTAGATATATTTTGTTTAGTAGTCAAGGATGACTTGTCTTCTTCGATCCATTACTTAAAAGGTTTTTAATTACAGATTAGAAGAGAAATTTTTCAGACTCTACAAAACGTGTTCAATTCGAATTGGGACTCTAGGCCTAGCATGATGAGAGGAGTTTTATAGGATGACTTGCCTAAACCTCATAGAAAGGTCTTTAAATGCATGCACCATATATGATATGAGGTCATGTGTCCTTGCTTTCTTGGCTAACTTAACAACCTCTTCTCTTTCATACAAGACCTTTTCTTCTTCTATTGTTTGTTTAGTTTACTTCGATAGTATTAATTATAAGTGACAAATGAATAGGTTGAGTTGAATTTGGGGGAATTAAAATGTTGATTTAATAAATGAACATGTCAATAATAAGTCCAAAGACTAGTTATAATCTTAAAAAAGCTTAGCAAAAACAGATTTTTTTTTCAAGACTAAAATATCTCTTCTATATATATACATATTTACCAATATATCCCTTATTAATTAATTAACATATCGTATAAGTTTGGTTAAGTTTCATTTTAATTTTTTAATTTTACGTTTTTATATTATTATTATTTTATATTTTATATTATGTATGTTATTTTCGTATTATTATATATGCAGAATTAGAAAAAAGATAACAACAATATTTTTGCAAGATTAGAAAAAAAAAAAAAAAAAAAATTAAAGATTTCACCCCTCCCCAAAAAGGTACAATATTAATTGTAATTTTAAATATGTACATTTTAATTTAATAAAAGTAAAAATAAAAATAAAAATAATATTTTTACGATAGATATTTAAAATCGAATGAACTTGTGCAATAAATAATAATATCGAATGGACAGACAATTTGAAGCATTAATAACTAGTCTACAAGGACTTGTCATTCATTTCATTAATATATAACGAACAACTATGTTATTTTAAAATTTAAAACTGCTGATAATAAAAGGACACATTCATTTCCCACCAATCGTTCTTTTTTAATTAAATGGTGCACAAGAGAATCAAAACACTTATGCACATTTGATCGAGAAACAAGTTATCACGAGATTATTATTTCACTTTCAATATGGGATAAAAAATAATATTATAATTTCAAAATAAGTTCTACAATTTTATTCCAATCAAATATGAAATTAATTATCCCTCATACTTAGGTGTATGCAAAAATTGTTATTGGTTTATTGCTATTGGGTTATTGGTTAACGGTTTTATATTAAAAAAATTATCTGGTTATCGGTTCGGTATTTATTTTTAATATTGGATTAGAGTGTAGTAATTTACTACTTTTACCTACATAAATATAAATACTAATCACAATACCTTACTAGTTATTGTCTTTACCATTTAACCTTCGATTCACAATTCATAGTGACTCTGAATTCACAACTTCACATTATGCAAAACGTCAAAACCTAAAATAAGAACCATGTTACTCTTAATTTCTCTGTGTTATACTTGTATAGTTCTTTTCATGTCAATTATTATTGTTTATATTTTATGAGCATTTGTAAAGTTACACTATTGTCTTGTGGCGTCAAATTTGTTAGAGAAGTCATATATTTATTTTATAAGTATTTTTTATTGGTTAAACCGAAAACCGAACCGTTAAGGACCAAAACCGACAAACAGAAAATCGATAAAAAATATCTTATTGATTTGATTATTGGTTTAATGTATTTAAAATCCGAAAACCGATAAACTGAATTGATATTAAATAAAACTGAACCGACTGATGCACACCCCTAGTCGTACCAAATGAGCCCTTAGTATTTTTCCAAGGAATAATAAAAGCATTGTCACCAACATGAGTTATGGTGCAGTGATGGGACTGCTTCGAATTTAATCGAACTTCAATACGGGCTCGATAAAAGCATGCATTGTCTGTTTTCCTCAATGGGAGACTTGTTGGCGACTGGCACTACAAGAGTCTAATCCTTGTAGTTGAAGTCTTGTGTGGACTGCAAATAGAAATATATATATATAGTCACAACTCATATGCACTGGCTTTTTCTATTTGACATCTCATGTATCTCATTCATTATCTTATGATTGAGGTTTTAGAAATGCATGCTTGATGTTAAATCATCTAAGTTGCAGGAGGAAGTAAAAGAAAAGCTTGACAAGTGTTCTGTACTGAACTATGTATAGGAATAAGGTCTTTGTATATCCTATATATTCTTTCGATTACACTGAATATGTTGTTAGCGTGTATACATCCAAAATAATGAAAAAGTCAAAGAGCATATATGTCAAGGTTGCCAAGGAAACTGCCTGAAACCAATCAATAAAAGGTCACCATTGTATTTGAAAACCTTTGGCAAAGTCATCCTTTTGGCTACAAAACAATAATATGACTCTCCTCTTCTTTTCAAATGATTTATGGAAGCATGAAGACATCAAATTATCCTATTGCCAAAAAGAAAGAATTGACCTTATTTGATGTGTTTTTTAAGTTAAAATAGTTTTTAAGCACTTTTGTAGTATTTGGATAATAATAATTTTTAAAAAGAACTCTCAAACGCTTGTTTTTTAAGCTACAAAGACAAAAATAAGCCGAAAGTTATAAGTCCATCCAAACAGGCTCTAAGATGCTTGGTCAATGTTCTTAAAATGTTTCTCGAGAAAAACTACCTCTTTTAGCTTTTTGAGAAACAACTACTACTATTCATAATCGCTTATGTACTTTTTAAATAAGCACTTTGTCTTACTAGAAGTTTGACCAAACATGCTATTAAACTATAAGTTTCAAAAGTCAATTGATCTTTTTTACGCCTGATTGATACACGATGCACAAATAATCCTTTCGTGGGTAGACCAGGTTCAATTCCTACTCTATTCTTAAATCATGAGTCTGCCTCTATGAATGAGAACGACATGACTAATGAAAATGGAAGAAGAGAAAGTCTTGCATGAAAAAGAAGAGCTTGTCAAGTTAGCTAAAGATGACCTGCTTGACCCCAATAATGAAAGGACATATGAAAGACCTTTTCAAATATGGTGCAGGCAAGTCATCCTTGGCTACCAAATAAGACTCTTCTCATCATGCTAGACTTCTCTTCTTTTAAATAATAAGACTCCTCACATCATGTGCCTCGTCTCGATATTTTAACGATGATTGAAGCCTCTATTTTGAAAAGAAAAGAGCATGTCAAGGTAGCCAAGGAGACTGCCTGAAACCAAACTAAAAAGTGATTAAACACATTTTAGACTATGGAGCAGGCAAGTCATCCTTGGCTACTAAACAATATGACTCTCCTCTTCATGTAAGACTTCTCTTCTTTTCTATTGAGATGATTGATATATGGCAAGTTAGCCAACTATTTATAGCCACAACAAATTAGTACTAGTTATGAAAAACTATATAAGCATCTTTGACTTAAATCTTTATTTTATTTTTTTTCCTTTAATAATTGCTTTGACTTTTGTTTCTTAGCTACATTATTCAATTTCCCAAAATGGAATAAGTTCTCTTCATTTGTAAAGAACATTTACACTCACTTTATCTCTAAGTAATTCTTTAGGGGACAAGATAAAACAAAAGTTATTTTTGAAGGAAATTATATTGTATTTGAAATGTTTATAGTTTTTTTAAAAAAATAATTATGGTGTCCTGATTAATTTGCGCACACTTCAAATGATTCCACGAAATATCTGCCTCCTCCCACCAGCAATAGGTACTAAGTAATTCTGTCCAGATGACTAGGATTGACCTATAGCTTCTTTAAAATAATGCTAAAAGTCTAAAAGTTAAATAGGACATATAATAAAGGGAAAAATTCATATACATGATATCTTCTAGTTTGAAATAGATTTCGTCTTGCTAGAGGACTTACAATATTGTTATCATTTAACTTATTTTCACTTTTATTTTTATTTGATGACATGAATTGAGATTAATTAGAATAAAAATAATTCACATACTGATCGATCTTAATTTATTTGAAACTCAGAAGTATACATTTTTTTCTAGTCTAAATTAGTATGCCATGCATGCACATTGACGTACACTTAAAAATTAGTGCATGTATTTTCTTCTCCTTTTGTAGTTCCCAATACAACACAAAATTTGACCTTTTATGAATTATGATTGACCTTGACTATTTTGTGGGGCTGAAAAAATGGATTTGATGCCCAATTTTTATGTTTAAAGGGTATTCCTTCCAAACAATATGCTTTATCTAAAAAGTCAAATATATTGATGATCCAACTTTAGTCAAAATGGTATAATTAATATGCAACTTTATCCAAATTTTCTGATAGCACAGGCATGAGCACATTTTTTTTATTTTCAGTAATTTAAATTTAAGTTTAATGATTGAAGAAAATAGATATAGATAGACTTGATCTACGTATGATCATTGATCGTATTCAATATATTTCAAGTACTATTACATGCAAGGTTCGACATTGTTATAGAAAAGGCAATCAAGTCGTAGATGTCTTATACAAATGGAGTTCCTAAGACATAAGCAAAGGAAAAATTATTTTGTATAAAATTGATCTAGTTGAGATGTTAAAGTTGTTTTTGTCCATCACACTAGACTTGTTTATTTATGTAAAACTTGTATAGTTTTTGCCTAAGCCTTATTTTTTACGAAGTATCTATTGGCTAAGATCTAGAATAGTTGGGTTGAGCTTATGCTCTCCTTAGCTTTGTAATTTTATTCATTAATATAAAGGTCACGCTACCATATGGTAATTAAAAAAATTAAAGCAAGTAAATAGTAGGAAAAGGTATGACTCCGTGAAATGTGAAAGGACACATGAGCTGGTAAATTGTAATTAAAGAATTTATGTGCATGTAAATTGTGGTGCAATGGTGGAACTATTTCACCCTTAATCAGAGAATTCTAGTTCAAGCCGTCCTGAGTATGAAAAAATCTTGTTCAAAGTGCCACCACTGAATGGACTGCAGTGTGCGGTCTGAATTTAGTCGAGGCTTCAATGTGGGCACAAGGACACCAAATGGAAAACCAAAATAAAATAAAATAAAATAAATTAAATGATACACACAGAAGATTTGGTTTTCATATAATGTAGTTACACTAAATCAAAAAACGACCTTGAACTGTAATTAATTAATGGCAATAGATTAATTGATACTAAATATGTATTTTTAGTGGCAAATAACACTCTCTGTAAATGTCCCTAAAGCCTATAATGATATTAGATCCAATAACAGTTAATTAACTAATACCTGTAAAAAATTCCGCACTCTTTATTAATGTGTATATTTATTCCCTCTAAAGTTATTTTAAATTGTTGTAGTGTTACTCGAATTAGAATAGCACTCGAGTTATTTTCTTTAAAAAATGAATATTACATAGGATAGGGACGAGAGGGAGTTGCTCGGATGGTAAGCACCCCTCACTTCCAACCTGAAGGTTGCGAGTTTGAGTCACCAAGGGAGCAAAAGGGATGGAAGCTCCGAGGGAGGGTAAAAAAAAAAAAACATAGGATAGGGAAAGGAAAATGTAGTTGATTTGTTTTCCATGTCAAGAAAATAGTTCTTCTTTCTATAAGGTTGACTATTGAGATTTGCAAAATATATATGATAGACAACCTGCTAGAATAATTGGTCCTTTAATTTGGAGAACATTATTCACTCAATTCTAATCCAAAATCATAAAGAATATATTCCAAAATATGAGTTGAGATCAATAGGAAGAATGTCAAATAGGGAGAACAAAAAAGCAAAAATGAAGGCCAATTTTTTCCCCTTCTTGAAGCTATAAATAGAGACATTGAGAGACAAACTAAATGCATCACATATTTGTAGAAGTTAAATAACATTATTGAAGAGGGGTTTTACATGAAGTTGAGAGTATTGTTTAGTAGCCAAGGATGACTTGCCTACTCCATTTGATAATATTTTTCATTTGGTTGTAGGCAAGTTATCCTGGCTATCTTGACATTCTCTTAATTTTTCATGTAAGACCTTCTCTTCTATTATTGCTTTCATATTCTTCGTTCGGATCATGCTAATCTTTTTTGTATGATTTCGATCTATTGCTTTCTTGAACCTTATAAGTTTTTGTTAGTTCAATTTCATGTTGGAAAATGATGCAAAAGATATTTGATTGATTTCTTCTTCTTATTCTTTTTTGTAATAACTGTGAAATATTATCATACACCAATAAAATAGTTATACCTTAGACCACCTTCTAGGAAGGGCATCTAAGACATTATAAGACCTCTATAAACAAAATTAATTACAAATTATTTAAATAAATGTTCCACATTTTTGTGTTGATATCATTGCATTTCTAGAGTTGCTAAAACATTTTTGCGGCAGTTATATGATGTAACTTTGAAAAAACTACTCCCATAACCATCAGGATAGAGGCGGAGCCAGGTAAGGCAAGGAGGTCCTTTGGTGGAAAAATATATTATATATGTATAGTTAAAATTATTATATTTATGTATATATATTAGATGTTGAACTCGCTTCGACTTCTTTTTTATGTTTACTTTTTCATATTTTAAACTTTATTATTAAAAATTCTGACTCTGTCACTGCATCATATTCTGAAGTTTTATTGATATTTATATTTAATAAATAAAGGTTCTATAACCTCTTGACCTGAGTATTCTTGGTTTAACATGTTGTTCCTCAATGAAATAAGTTAGTAACGCAATAATATTTTTTTGAGTGAATTACCATAATAATAACTCCTTAAAGGCCAAAAATATTTGAGTTATGAAAAAATAAATTGAAAAAGAACATTACTATTCAAAATGCACTATACATTAAAAGGGGTAAAGGTAGTCAATGACCAATTCCTTACTTTTGCACCGACGTACATTGCGATGAGATGGTTGAGTCCCTTCATTCTTAATCAGAATTTTCAATTTCAAACTCTTAAAAATGAAAAAAAATCTCTTTAGAAACGTTGCTCCTTCAATATGCAAATTCAAATTTAATCGAGACTCGAGCCTCAATGCGAGTACCAATACTCAGGTGTGGACCAAAAAATTATTGATACATGAAAAAATTTATCAAAATATTTTTTAAAAGACTTGTTTCTATTTGATATGTTATAGACCAACCTAAGTTTGATCCCAATTGATGTAATTTATTATTGCGTAATTTGAAATAATTGATCGAATCGATCGACTTTTTCATTAGTTAATTCATACTTAATAAGTATTATATCAAGATAATTTAATTGTAGTTTGAGACTTAATTAACAATACTAGGTAACGTTATCTTGTAGATATTTATGTTAGAAACTTTAGAGTACATTAGATTAAAAACCTTATGAAAAGTATATTTTAAAAAACATCGTCCAGTTCACATAGGGTTGAGCTATCCATTTTAATACATGTTGACATAGTGAGTTAGCCCAACCCAACCCATCAAATTTCAAAGCTCAAATAGGCAAGGCACACGAATAAATTAGATCGATTCATATTGATAGCTCTAATTATACCAATCAGCCTTTTTCTGTAAGTCCACTATTGCCCTTCACATAAGTCAAAATTTAGCCACCATGAAAAGCCATCCATTAATGTATACATATTTCATTTATTTAATCCATTATTCATTATAGTATATAAGATTAGATGAAAAAGAAGAAAATGTAAAAGTAAATATTTGGTCTATTATTCAACACGTGTGCACTCTAAAACAAGTGAACCAAGCAACATTATTAATTAAAACTGATTAGGGGCGGAGCTAGTATACTACCTTTGAATTCAAACGAATCCATACATATTTTATTGCAAACTCAGTTACTAAAACGAGCTAG
>JAJOOS010003978.1:0-14894 GCA_029582725.1 Solanum chiquidenum
AGTTATGGTTGAGAATTGAGTTGCCAGTTTCGCCAACGAATGTTTAATTATAATACATTCTTAGTTATCTTTGAGTTTTCACTTTACTTTTTTAAAAGTATTTTAGCATGTGTAAGTCTTCCACCGGGTAGTAATCCAGGCCAAGGGTTTGCTTGGGGCCAACAATGGTTCTCGAGTGCTAGTCCCACCCAGGGTGTAGGCTCAGGGAGTGACAAACTTGGTATCAGAGACTAGAGTTCATGAGTCCTAGGAAGTCAATGAAGCCATGTTTGTAGAGTCCTAGTTATCGGTGTGAAGCGCGCCAAATCTATAATTAGGAGGCTTCAACATTTTAGGAAATATCTCACTTCTTTCATACTTTTTTCGTGCGATATAGTGTATCTCTATAAAAGTATCTTTCTAACTCGTTCTTGCACGTATCTTTCAGATCATGCCTCCACGAAGAGCTGTCAGAGGTCGTCTAACTAGAAGGAATGTTGAACCAAAGGAACAAGGGGTACCTAATGCACCAGAAGTGAAACTCCAAGGAGAGGTCACCAATGCTGAGTTTCGTGAGGCCATTAAGATGTTGAGCCAAGTTGTGACCAACCAAGAGAGAATCGCCAGGAAGTGGATGATACTTTTAGAGTCCGTGAGTTCTTAAGGATGAATCCTCCAAGCTTCACATGTTCAATTGTCATTGAGGACCCAAAAACCTTTGTTGAAGAACTTAAGAAGGACTTTGAGATTATGCATATTGCTGATGCTGAGAGGGTGGAACTAGCTGCATACCAAATGAAGGGTGTTGCTAGAATCTGGTTTGATCAATGGAAGAAGAACCGAGTTGATGGTGCACCACTGGTGAGTTGGGCTTTGTTTGAGGAGGCCTTCTTGGGGCGTTTGTTTTCCCCGAAAACTTAGAGAAGCAAAGGTATGAGAGTTCCTCACCCTTAAGCAAAATTCTTTGAGCGTTCATGAGTACAATCTGAAGTTCATACAACTTTCCCGTTATTCTACAGAAGTGTTTGCTAACATGAGGAGAAGGATGAGTTTATTCGTTGCTGGCTTGTCTCATCTGTCAAGCAAGGAAGGCAATGCATCTATTCTGATAAGGGATATGGACATAGCAAGGCTAATGATCCATGTGCAACAAATTGAGGAGGACAAGCTGAGGGATAGATAAGAGTTTCAGAATAAGATGGCTAAGACATCAGGGAAAGAGTCCGGGTAGCAAAAGGCTAATGCAAACCGGTCTTCCTTCCAACAAAAACAAAAGGGACCTGCTCCATCATCTACTAGTGCACCTGTACCAAGAAACAAAGGTGAGTTCCAGAATCAGAATTCCTAGAATTTCAGAGCTAGACTTGCACATTCTCTATGTAGTGTGGCGCAAGGGGGTACTAAGACTCTGGCATGTTCTAAGTGTGGTAGGATCCACTCAGGGGTGTGTCGTGATGGCTCCACTTTTTGCTTCAGTTGTGGTCAAAATAGTCATTTTATGAGAGAGTGTACTAAGAACAAGCAGGGTAATGGTAATGAGAGAAATAGAGCCCAGTCTTTTTCAATTGCTCCACCAGTCAGAGCTGCATCTAGAGGAGCTAATTCAGGGGTAGGCGAAGGATCAAACCGTCTTTATGCTATCACTAGTCGCCAAGAGCAAAAGGATTCGCCAGATGTTGTCACTCGTATGATCTAAGTCATTAACTTCGATGTTTATGCTTTTCTAGATCCAGGAGCGAGTCTATCTTTTGTGACTCTTTATGTTGCGATGAATTTTGATGTTCTTATTGAGAAACATATTCAGCCATTCAGTTTGTCTACACCTTTTGGTGAGTGTATTCTAGCAGAGAGAGTCTATCGTGATTGTACTATTTCCGTCAATCACAAGAGCACCATGGCCGACTTAGTTGAGTTAGACATGGTGGATTTTGATGTCATTGTAGGTATGGACTGGCATGTCTGTTATGCCTCAGTTGATTGTAGATCTCAAGTTGTTAAGTTCCACTTTCCTAATGTGCCAGTTATAGAGTGGAAGAGTAGTTCAGCAGTACCTAAGGGTCGTTTTATTTTGTACCTTAAGGCGAGAAAGTTAGTTTCCAAGGGGTGTGTCTATCACTTAGTTCGAGTTAATGGCTCTAGTGTTGAGATACCTCTTATTTGGTCAGTTCCAGTAGTAAAAGAGTTTCCAAAAGTCTTTCCAGATGATTTTCCTAGAGTCCTTCATGAGAGAAAAATAGGCTTTAGTATAGATATTCTTCCCAATATTTGTCCTATATCTATTCCGCCATATAGAATGGGACCAGTAGAGTTGAAAGATTTAAAAGAGCAGTTGAAAGATCTCCTAGAAAAAGGTTGCATTCAACCAAGTGTCTCACCTTGGGGCGCTCCGGTCTTATTTGTGAGAAACAAATATGGTTCTCTTAGAATATGTATCGATTACCATTAGTTGAGCAAGGTTACTATCAAGAATAAGTATCCTCTTATGAGAATTGATAATCTTTTCGATCAACTTCAAGGTGCTACTTGTTTTTCAAAAATAGACCTCCGATCAGGCTACCATCAATTGAGAGTAAGGGAATGTGATATTCCAAAGACAACATTCAGGACTCGTTATGATCATTATGAGTTTCTGGTCGTGTCGTTCGGTTTAACTAATGTGCCTGCAGAGTTCATGGACCTTATGAAAAGAGTATTGAAGCCTTATTTAGATATGTTTGTTATCGTATTCATTAATGACATACTAATCTATTCGAGGAATGAGGAAGATCATGATAGTCATCTCATATTAGTTCTGCAAACTCTAAATGATAGAGAGTTATATGCCAAGTTCTTTAAGTGTGAGTTTTGGCTTGAGTTTGTCGCATTCTTAGGCCACATCATTTCTGGTGATGGAATTAAAGTTGATACTCAGAAAATAGAGGTAGTGCAAAATTGTCCTAGACCCACATCTCCAACTGATATTAGGAGTTTCTTGGGGTTGGCTGGATATTTTAGAAGGTTTGTCGAGGGGTTCTCATCTATTTCATCCCCTTTGACCAAGGTGACTCAGAAAATAGTGAAGTTTCAATGGTCTCAAGCTTGTGAGAAATTCTTTCAGGAATTGAAAAAGCAAGTGACTACTGCCCTAGTATTGACCTTAGTAGAAGGTACACAAGGTTTTGTTGTATAATGTGATGCGTCCCGAGTTGGACTGAGTTGTGTGTTAATGCAGATCGGTAAAGTTATAGCTCATGCCTCCAGACAGTTGAAAGTTCACGAGAAGAATTATCCAACCAATGATCTAGAGATGGCTGTCGTAGTATTTTCTTTGAATATACGGCGTCACTATCTTAATGGTGTTCATGTGGATGTGTTCACCGATCACAAGAGTCTTCAGTATGTGTTTAGTCAGAAAGAGCTTATCTCAGACAACGAAGGTGGTAAGAGTTACTCAAGGATTATTACATGAGTATTCTTTATCACCCAGGTAAGGCTAATATTATTGTTGATGCCTTGAGTAGATTATCTATGGGTAGTACCACCTATTTTGAGGAAGATAAGAAAGAGTTAGCAAAATATGTGCATAAACTTGCACAATTAGGAGTTCGACTAATGGATTCCACAGAAGGAGGAGTAGTGATGATGAATGGGGCTGAATCATCATTAGTGTCAGAAGTGAAAGAAAAGCAAGACCAAGATCCTATTTTGCTTGAATTGAAGGCAATTGTTCAGAAGCAAAAAGTAATGGGTTTTGAACAAGGGGAAGATGGTATATTGAGGTATCAAGGTAGGTTGTATTTACCAAGGGTTGATGAACTCCAAGAGAGGATCATGGAGGAAGCTCATAGCTCTAGATATTCTAACCATCTGGGTTCCACAATGATGCATCGTGACTTGAGAGAAGTTTATGGGTGGAATAGTATGTAAAAAAGTATTGTTGAGTTCGTTGCTAAATGCCCGAATTGTCAACAAGTTAAGGTAGAGCACCAAAGGCCCGGTGGTATGGATCTAAATATAGAACTTCCGTAATGGAAGTGGGAGATGATCAGTATGGATTTCATCATAGGTTTACCAAGGTCTCGCAGGCAGCATGATTCTATTTGAATGATTGTTGATAGAATGACTAAATCAGCCCACTTTTTACCTGTAAAGACTACCCATTCGGTAGAAGATTATGCTAAGTTGTATATTCAAGAGGTAGTCAGAATTCATGGGGTTCCGATATTAATTATTTTAAATAGAGGACACAATTTACTGCATAGTTTTGGAAGTCATTCCAGAAAGCAAAGGTGAACTTGAGTACAGTTTTACATCCTTAGACAGATGGTCAAGTAGAGTGAACTATTCAGACTTTAGAAGATATGTTGAGGGCCTGTGTGATTGATTTCAAGGGTAATTGGGATGATCACCTACCTCTCATTGAGTTTGCCTACAACAATTGTTACTATTCTTGCATCCAAATGGCTTCTTATGAAGCTCTTTATGAGAGAAGATGCAGATCTCCTATTGAATGGTTTGAAGTTGGTAAAGCTGGGTTGATAGGACCAGACTTAGTTCATCAAGCTATGGAGAAGGTATAAGTTATTCAAGAGAGGTTGAAAACAGCGCAAAGTCGTCAGAAATTCTATACAAATGTTAAGAGAAGGGACTTAGAGTTTGAAATAGATGATTGGATTTACTTGAAGGTTTCACCCATGAAGGGTGTTATGAGATTTGGTAAGAAAGGGAAACTTAGTCCCCGGTATATTGGTCGTTACAGAATATCCAAGAGGATTGACAATGTAGTTTATGAGTTAGAGCTACCACACGAGTTAGCATTGGTTTATTCGATATTTCACATCTCCATGTTGATAAAGTGCATGGGCGATCCTTCACTTATCATACCTATTGAAGATATTGGTATCAAGGACAACCTATCATATGAGGAGATTCCTGTTTAGATTCTAGATAGCCAAGTTTGCAAGTTGAGAACTACAGAAGTAGCATCAGTCAAAGTTCTGTGGAGAAATCAGTTTGTTGAGGAAGCTAATTGGGAGGTTGAAGAGGCTATGAAGAAGAGATACCCACATCTCTTCGAATCCTGAGAAGTTCCAAATTAAGGTACTAATCCTTTTCTTGGCTATTATTTTCAGTTAGCATGTTGTATTTACATATTTCTTGTTGGATGTTTAAGCTAGGTGTTAGATGTTACGCCTTAAGCCTACTATGAGTAATCTCATTCGAGGATGAATGTTCCCAAGGGGGAGATATTATAACACCCCTCTACTAGAAAGACTTAGAATTAGAAAGAACCATTTTTGGAAATAATCAAATTTGGAAAGTTTGACAAAGTTAAGCTAAGTATGAGTTCTGAGTCAACATCAAACGACCATAAATTCTTGATCAGGATGAGTTAGGTGGGCTACCATGTACCATAGGAAATATCTTTGAATTATCTTTCCAGCGCCACCGAGTTTGCTCAGTTTCGAGTTCCTATAAGGGAGATATGTCCATTTGAAGTTGGGCTGTATAGATAAGGAAAGTCAAAACCAGATTTTAGAAGGGTATTATGGTCTTTTCACTACCCAATAAATTAAATTCGTTTTTGGTGATTAAGTTGGGGTCTAAACTAATTAAATTCAGTTTAGGCTGCATAGAAATAAGTTAGGGTTTTGAGAGAAGAGAAGGAAGAGGAGAAAAGAGAAGAATAAGCTTAGAATCGTTGCGTTCTTGGAGATTTGCTTGTAGATTTTTCCAACGGTTGATCCCTACAAGGTATGTGAGATCATATAGCATTGGGTTTGTTCAATCACGCGCCAATCATGATTTTATTGAACGAAAATTATGTTTTGGAAGTATAGAAATTGAGTTCTTGATGGATTTTGTTGGCGTTTCTATTGGGTTCTTGATTGTTGAAGTTTGTTGAGGAGTTCGTGATTTAAATTCATGAAATTATATGTTGTTTTGAGTAGATTCTTGTATATTTTGGTTATGTATTCTAATGTAAGTATTTGGGGAAAGAACCAATTGAATCTAGAAGGTTTAGAGTTGAAAAATGAGCAAGAAAATTTGGGGATTTTCGGGGCAGGGGTCTGCGGCGCCGTGCCAGCCAGAGCGCTCCACTTTGGAGTGTATAGTTTGGGCTTTGGGGCGCCTCGCTAGCCAGTGCGTCCCAACCCAGGTTCTGAAGTTTTGGGTATGGCGCCCCGCGCCACTCAGAGTGCCAGGGACGCCAGGTCTTCTACTCTTTCCCACTTCTTACCGTTTGAGTTTCCTCGAAACGTACCTATGTTTTCTAGTTGATTTCTACACTATAAATTATGTCTAAACAACATGAAATAATCCATAACATGAGAACATGAGCATTGAATCCATAATTCAATTCAAGGAAAGTTAGGAGTCAAGTCAAGAGAAGTTCATAGAGTCTTCCAAAAGTCTTTTACAAATGTTTTAACTTTGTTTTAAGACATGAGTTTTTAGTTGAGTAAAGAGTAAAGATTGAAGTTCATTTCTTCAAAACAGTATATCGGGACTATGTATTCCCAAAGATTAAATGTTTTCACATTTAAACAAGAAAGGAAACACTGATTTTCAATAGAGCCTATGAGCTAGTTTTTAGTAAAGAACAAATGCTTTCAGAAATAAGCAAGAGAGGAAACTTTGATTTCCAAGAGAGCCTTTGAGCTAAGTTTTGAGAATTTTTCTCAAACCACAAAAATAAGTTATGTTTTAAAACATATGAGCTAGTATCTTTTGGGAGTAGTATGGAGCACTGATATGGGGGAGAGTTCAGACAACTCCCAGCCCCCAAAAACCATGTAGCCATCATGGGTTGAAAAAGGGTCATACTTTTTAGATGATTCCTTAGTGCTTTTTAACATAGACTAGTGGATCCACTTAGTAGTTAGGTTCTATGCCCCTGGCAAGGTAATGGGCGGCCCTGGTAGCATGTGGCAAAATGTTGTATCATCACGTAGCTCTAAAGTGATGATTGTCGGTTAGAGAAACTCCCACAAAAGTATTTTATATTCTTATATACAAAGAGTTAATTGTATTTTTATATACATTCAGAGTTTACATTGTATCTTTGCATACATACAAAGTTACTATTGTATTTCCAAATAGACCGAGTTGTTATTCATGTTTTAAAAGCATTTCTTTATATTGCATTTATATTATCGCTTTATATTGAAATGAGTTAACTTGAGTTGAGTTGAGCCCATGTATGTTATTTCAGTTCCTTTAAAACTTATGTCTTGTTTTAGTATTCCCCTCGCATGCTCGTACATTCAATGTACTAAAGCCATTTGGCCTAAATCGTTGTTATGATGCAGATACAGGTAACCAGGATCAACATCCAGTACTTCATTGATTCTAGTTGAGCTTCAGAGGTTTTGGTGAGCCTTCATGCTTTCGGAGGACCCCTTTTTACTGCTTTATAGTTAGTTCATTTGTATGTCGTGGATCTTTTCATGACGTCCATCTCAATTGTTAGAGGCTTCATAGAAGGTTAGTTTGATGTTAGTTCTCGAGTCTTTTCATTTCAGTTATGCTTGAGACTTGAGTTGCCACTTTGTCCAGCGAATGTTTAATTATAATCATTCTTAGTTATCTTTGAGTTTACATTTTACTTTTTTAAAAGTATTTTATCATGTGTTAGTCTTCCGCTGAGTAGTAAGCTAGGACAAGGGTTCGCTTGGGGCTAGCAATGGTTCTCGAGTGCCAGTCCCTCCCAGGGTGTAGGCTCGGGGCCTGATATCAATTTTATGCTTTTTTTCCATCATGTTGTCATTAAGTCTACTTCTAAACTTATATTAGCCTAAACATTTCTGTTCAATAAAAATTAAACAGTTCCTTGGGGAAAACGAACACATGCATAAACCCCAAGGAAGGATTATGGGTTGGGTTATTCAGACTTCACCCTAGAACATACAATCCATTCACCCCACCCCCAACAAAAATATGGTGTAATTGCCCTCAATGCAAAAAATGTAAAACATAGGGTGAGACAAACCTATGGGGGCATAAGCACCAAAGACCCATCAAGAAGCGGGTGGGTTCGGTTTCCCAAAACCTGCGGGATCATCATAATTGACGCCCTTAGTAATACCCTTAGTAGTTACCTCAACACTAGTGGGAACATCATCAGTAGTTCTCCTCAATGCATATGCACCCGCAACAAACTCCATCGCTCTGTGCTGCCGCAACTCCTCATCAAGAATAGACTGTCACTGGGCTACCTCTAACTGATACCACTCCCTCTTTCTGTCATGTATTGTCTCTCCTGGATCAATAGTGGGATCAAAAGTACGTGTGCACTTTCCAGCCACACGAGTGGGAAGGTGAGTCGAACTGAGTCCTCGCCAAAAAAAGGAGTCAACATCGCATCACAGGCTTCCTTCTCTGGTACAAATGCTAGGACAACCACATTTAGAAAAGCTAAAGCATCAATATAAGCCCAGAGTTTATCCAACTCTGACTGAAAGTAGTCATATCAACTATGGACCAAAGCTAAACCCTCTGCATCACCCGAGGATCAAATGCACAAATTCTCTAATGAATTGGTTGGATATTTGTATCAATTGATGCCTCCATCCGAGCTTCTTACTCCTCAAAAGATGTCCTCATCCAAGGCCAAACATGTTGTAATAGAGTAGCCATCCGAGTCTCAAACCTCTGGACTCGAGGAGAGGGAAACATGGAAAACCTAGAAGGGATAGGACCACAAGGTGTGCTCACAGCCTGGATGGATGAAATAGATGGGATAGCATGCACATCGGGCTCCGTAGTAGTGGAAGGAATAGGCTGAACCTCAGCCTCAACATCACCACCCAAAGGTGGCAAATAAAAATGTTTACCTCTCCTGGGAGATTTGGGGTTCACATCATCTTTTATTAGGCCCACATCGACTATCTTGGTCTTCTCTGTCAGCCTGTCACAATGCCACACCAGCATTGTAGCTTCTCTACAAAGGTGAAAATGAGGTAGGGAAATGACATGGTGGTCGTACTCCGGAATTCCCTCTCATGTATCTCCGCAATGATAATTTGGGAGAAATCAATCTCTAGTCTTGCCATCAGAGACACAAGCATAAAACTTGGTCCCAAGTCACAACGTTGTCCCCCTGTGTAGGGGACAATCTAGCCCATATGATGGAACATAAAAACTTGGCTACAAAGCTCAAGGTTGCCTTTCGGATAAGAAGTGTCATTTCAAGCACCCAGTTGGTGCTCTCTTCATCCTCAGCAATGTGGTAGGCCATCTATCAAAGTAAACACTCTTGCTGGTCAGAGTTTTTCATAAAGGCCCTGCTCTGCATTATCCCCACTTTGTAGTCGTGCTCAGATTTATTAATCGGATGAGTATATGATGCGCATTAAATAAAATAGCAGATTGTAATCTCTTATAGGTTAAAAGATATAGCCCACACTAATGTAGTCAGCAGAGGAGGTTGAGCCAATGGATTCGCTCGTGGTTACATGACATTCTCCACAGTCGCTGCATAGGAATCATAGAACTCTCTAACCATCTTCGAGATATACTTGCCAAGATTCGCTGCCATCCACTCGCATATGTACTGGGTGTATAACTCATGAATCTGTGGCATCGTGTTGAGGATCCCAATCAGTACTCGTCTCTCCTCGGTAATGGTCTGGGCAAACTTATCATACTTGTTGACATACATCCCATCTTCATATATTTGCTGCATCCCAAGGATGCACCATCAATTTGGATTTGTGGACAAGAGAACTAGCTCATATGTAGTACCGGGAGAATCATTTCCTAATCTCAAACTCGTGGAATCTAATGCCGAGGCTGACACTTAATCCGAACTAGATTCGAACTGCGACTCCATGTTCTCAATATTGGAAGGTTGTGCCCCCTCCTCAGACTGAGGGGAAGGATCATGCCTGGGGAATCCTCCTCGTCCGATGACACAACCTGTCTCGATTTATTCCTAGTCGTCTGAGGTGCCATGGGGGAGCGTCTAGTATGCTCAGGTACAAACTCCAACCCACTTGATTCATCAATCAATCAGAGTGAGAGTGCCACAGACTTAGACTTCTCTTGCCTTTTGCACGTGTTCACTTTTTTTGGCGCCATTTCAACTGTAGAAGACTTGTTAGTATTCAAAGTATTAAAAAAAACTAATAAAATAATTAAAACAAATTACGCCACATAAAAAAATCTAGGAAGAGATTGTTTTTAGGACCGATGGCTAGTACCTACGGGTCGTCGAGTGAATGATAGACTATAAGTGACCACAGTAGGTATAGAAGTAACATTTTATGCCTTAGAAGTTTGAACGAAGGTTCACCAGAATGGTTCATCGATGAAATGATGGACCATAAGCCAAATTGTGTGTTCACAACTTTGGATACTGAGTTGTGCATCTGACCAACGGAACCAGACCTACGGTCTGTAAGTTGGCCCATGAGCTGTAGCTCATGGTCATCGACCAGTACTGGTTTCAAATTAAATTTTCACTTTGAATACACATCACATTATCATAGTTCAAACTAACCAACTACGTCTAGATTATGCATTTCAACATATTTTTAGGGTATTCTATCATCCCTAGGGTTTCAAACATGTAATTCATACAAACAAACAAAATTAACTCGAAAACCGAAGTAAAGAACTCAACTATAACGTAATAATAACATGCCTTCATCAAAGTAATCAACAACACTCACTAACCATCATTCAAAGGGCACATTCGAACCATACAAATTAATTTCAACAAGCAGTTCATACCCGAGCTCAAGTAACAACTTTGTGATTTCAACTACAAATTGAATAGTTCAAGTTTAAATTCAATACTATAAGAGTAGTGCAAAGTTGCGTGAATGTGTTACTATTTAGCCCTTTTTGACGCCTAAAAACTTTGACACCAAACTGATGAGTCCAAAAGTTGGACACATTTAGGGCTTTATTTTAATAGAAATAGTGTCCTCAAATGCTTATTTAGTCTAAATATCTGATGAAAATACTTAAGTTTCAGGTATTAGAAGTTTTGATGGAAGCTAGGACACTTAGGCGCAAAATGGAACAAAAGGGATGAAATGAACGTAGAAGCTGAAGCCTGAGCATCGCCAAGCATGCTTGGCGATTCGCCGAAGGGACGCGCTCCGCCCTTTGTTCCAGTACGCGAAGCCTTGAAGGAGGAGGATCAAAAAGTCGATTAAACGAGCAGTCGGCGTTTCACCGATCAGTTCTGTGAAGCAGAAATATACCGCCCAATGATCCAGAACGCACATATGCTGAAGGCAAAGCACAAACGGCAATACACTAGAAGAAGGGCGAATCACCGAGTCATTCGGGGTTCGCGACTAACCTCGCCGAGCAATCCACCAGCACTATTTTCTGAAGTTTATAAATTCTAAACTCTTTACTAGTTTTTGTGTGAAACATGAGAGTAAAAACATAATTGTAATTTTCACTTTAGCTTCCTTATTTTCTCTCAAGTTTGGAGAGGGTGTTTGGGAGACTTGAAGAGAGAATGAGTTCATCTTCCCCAAATTGGAAGTGGGTCTTTTCCATTCTTCTTCCTTTTATTATATTAAGGTTTAATTTACTATACCCATTTTATTTCTCTATAATTTTAGGTATAATTTCTTATTTCTTGATGTGTGGCTAAAAACCCCCATTCTTGGGGTGTGATTTAGCAAATATGTGTTGATATTATTATTGGGTCTTGCTTGCTGATAGGTTAGATGTATTTTAATGGTGATTTCACCTAGTGGTTGTGATTTAATTTAATGGGTTTGCAGTTGCAAATACGAAGCCACCCATGTATTTTCGGCTTGCCCGAGAGGGAGGTCGCGAAACCAAGACCACTAGACTGATGGTTTAAGGAGTGGGTCGACATGAGGTTCAGCCCGAGAGGGTCATCCCTAGTCCCATATCCTAACACTCAGCTCGAGAGAGTGAGTGGGGTAAGCCGTAGGCTGGTCTTCATGCGGCAAATGGGTGTCCGAGAGGAACACATTTGAAACGGGGTAAGTTGCCCGAGAGGGAACTTATTTCCATCTAAAGCTTAGACTAGTCACTAATATCTTGCAAATTTCCTATCGAAAGCATGTACCCAACCACTTATCTCAACTTGTATTGCGGTCACACCCCAAGAACTCTTTCCCATACTTGAATTTTCTCTTTATTTTTGTTGTTTAAGCTATACTTGTGACAAACCCCCATTGATATTTGACACTTTGGTGTCACCCACTTGAATTCACTTTGGTTTTATTCGATAATTTCTCAAACTACAGCTAACTAGAACAAAATTCTAGCCTAACTAATATTCACTACCACTCCCTTGGGACACGACCCCAACCCTTGGTTGGGGTACTATATTATCGATGATCGTAGACACTCGAACCGTAGGTTAGTGTCATTGGTCATGATAAGCATCATAATGGCACCGCTGCCGGGGACTGGATTCACGTGATGATGTAATTTTCTAGAGTTTTTGTTCTTCTTAGTGTAGTTTTTACTAATTTTACTTTTAGTTTTGTTTTTCTTTGTTTATTTTTTGTGTATGCAGGTCCTCTGAGCATGACATAGGGAGTGGGTGGAAAAGTTGAGGTAGATCAAGAAGTTAAGGGTGACTTCACACTAGCTGCACTGGTATCTCAACTAAATGACTTGACCACCAAAATATCTGAGGTGGAAAACCAGTGCAAATGCCAAGGGAGGTACATACCTATTCATGCGCAGAAGAAGTCTAGAAAAGATGAGAAAAATCGTGTTGAGGACACACTTCAAATCATTCTCCAAAAGATCACCTATCAAGATCGAGTGTTGGACGAAATGAGAGAGAATGTTGAAGCATTGAATCAATTGATTGGATCACATTCTAGATCAATCCAGTACATTAGATGACTCCTAATGTTCGCAATGCCTCAACTCCATCCAAACAATATATTGGGGTTACCTAGTAACACTAGACCTAGCTACAATAGCAGATAGTGAGGCAGGACCTACATCGAGCCACAATGTTAAATAAGGCGCTTTTAGGGAGGCAACCCAAGGTCGTAAATGTAGGATTTTACTTTTATAAATAATTGTGTGTTAATGTGGCAGGTTAAAAATGAGATAAGTGTGGAAAATTTCAAGTTGGCGAGCAACAGGTCCATTCAGTGATTCACCTAATAGGTCGGCAAGCTCGGTTGAATTCACCGTTGGGCTCAATGCTAGTGCGTTGCAGAGCCTATAAAACTTGGCGAACTCTAAAAGCAGCTCGGTGCGTCGCCAACCTGTTCGGCGATCTCGATGTAGACCGCCAATTTCGCCCCCAGAAAATTGAAGATTTTGAAGAAAGGGCGGGATAAAAGACCGCTCGGCTCTTCACCGAGTGGTTCGGCGAGTGCGACTAATGTCGCCGAATGGACAAGAACTGAACGATTATATAAATGCCAAATGTCAAATTTTTGAATCTCTCACTTTCCCTCATTTCAAACTCTCCGAAATCACACCAAAGGTATTATTTTATTTTATATATTTTTTCCTTAAATTAGTATGTTAGTCGGTGATTAGTGCTTGGGGTTGGATTTCTTTGCTGCCTAGCATTACAAAAAGCTATTTGATCGGCATCAAAGGTTAGTCTCTATAACCCCAAATTTATTTTTGAAAATTTTGCACTCATTTGCAATTATAGTATCAGGATGACGTGTGTTGGGCCTCTATGATAGAAATAGGTTGCTATGCCTTTGCACTTGCCCCCATCGAGACCTTTGTCGATGCTTTTACCTTGAGGATTACAACATGTGAGCGCAGACATGGGAGGTCATCTGAGGTACCAACTTTACAAGCCGATGTTGCGGGTCTGCGGAGGGACGTAGACTATCTGAAATCTGTTGACTTCAATTACTTGATGAGAACCGCTGAGGACCGAGATGCACCTGGAGAGACAGCAGCTGCAGATGCAGATGCTGAGACTAATGAGGAGCTGACAGCAGCACAGGAGGAGCAGAACATCTTTGGGAACCTGTCATATCTGGTAGGGACAGTTATGCAGCCGGTGATCCAGGCATCGCATGCTGAGACATCCATAGCAGCCCCTATAGGACCTGGCACTGCTGCTCTTGATGTTACTACTCCGGGGACTGATGCCCATTTACAGACTGCAACTCAGAGTTCTGATGCCCCGACAGGAGGAGAGGCCGCATAGACATGATTTCTCTTTACCTCTCTCCTTGTCTTGCTTTGATTTTATTTTTTCGATACTATTACTCGTATTTGAGGACAAACACATTTCTTTTGTGGTGGGGTGAGGCTCACCTTGTTTGCTTGTTTTGAATGATGTTTTATGTATAAATTTGGGTTGTCTGTTTTTAATTATGTTTTTAAAACTGCTTCACCATTGTTTGAGCTTATGGCTCTCTTTTGGGTTTAATTGAAAAATAATTTTAACCCTTCCGGAAAAAAAATATCGAAAATTTTCGCCACCTCTTGTGTTGAAAGTGGTTGTTCTTGTACAAATTCAAGTCTCTGTTTAGATCTATACCGATGACTTGAATAGTGCTCTTAATCGAACAAACATGAATGTGCGGCTATGACGAGAACAAATGAAGTTACATAGACAATATGTGTACTCTTTGCATCTTGTTGTGATTAGCCATTTATGGAATTGATTCTCTTGTAATAACCGTTGTACACTAGTGAAAGTGTGTAGTCTTGTTTGACTTAAGTGTCGATGCCTTGTGTGATTAGCTTACTTTGAACCATGCATGAATAAACCCAGAATTTGCTCTGTTAGTCTGATTGATTTAGAAAGGTGTCCTCTTGATATGATCTTAGGCAACTTTAAAGAGTGTGAGACAAATTTGACATATACCTCTTTTGTGGCCTACCCGTGAGCGTGTGAAACTCTCTTGAACACCCTTTGAGCCTTACCTTTCTTTGGAAGAACCTTGATGAACCCTAGACCTTACTTGACCCACTACCTATAATCCTCT
>JAJOOS010003979.1:0-22440 GCA_029582725.1 Solanum chiquidenum
AAAGTTTTAGGATGTGTATAGATTCTAAAAATTGGTCGAGGTAGAGTAGTTTAGTATATATATTGTGCAGACAGGGAGTTACATGAAGTTCAAGATTTCCTTTTTTCTTTACCTGGAAACTTTTTCTCATAAATTATGAATAGCTCAAAGTCGTGAGTATATACTGATGTGAGTTCTGGAGAAAAGGGAACATGTCCTTTCTCCTTACCTTGAACGAGTAACAATGAACTTGTTACTGAAATTAACCTTATAGTTTGATTATTACATTATGCATCTCAGTGTTATCAGTTGAAGTAGAAAGCTGTGGACTTGTTGGAACTTCAAGGTTTTCAAGTTTCTTTCACAATCTTGCTAGAAATGACCGAGTGTGCTGTCCAAGCTTGTGTGGACAGAGTTGCCTGATACTTGTGCTAGTTGGAGGTAGCAATTAGGCGTGTGACTTATTAATTTGCTTGAGATTGAAGTGTAATAAATTGTTGTAGTACCAGTAAACGATTAGCTTCAGATCATTTTTCTTATAACAAACCATATGACAACTGACACAGAGTAGCAGATGACATTAAAACGACCATACATTAAAGATAAGATTGAGAAAGTTCTTATTGGTATCTCAGTGGCAGACAAATAAAACATATGTAGCTCTATATAAATGACAGTAATAATCTTGAAAATTGCAGGATGATCGTGGCCGGTCCAAAGCACATCTTGTTAAACTCTGGTGGATGAGTGACTGCAAGATTGTTCAATAGGAACTGGAGGGTCTGAGAAAGAGCCATTGAGAATTGACTTGGCTAACCAGACATTTGCAGCATCTGTGTAATGTATCCCATCCCAGCTAATGTACTTTGTGGGATCACTACATGCCTTCCCATGCTCTGTGCCATTCACTATAGCTGTCTGTCCACATGCAACTTCAGAACCATTGTTGTACCATCCACAGCAAAATTTCAATGGGTCTCCAAACCCTGCTTGCCCATCAAAAACAAAGCATAATTGGCCATATTAGTTTAAGTTCTATGTGCTGATAGTGCAAAAGATATTATATAATCAACTCACTCATAAGGTAGCTCAAGGTAAATCTCTATGATAAATATTCACAATTGTTAACCTGATAAAAATAGTTACTAATTGGTATAATAGGTTAAAACACATTGATCGTGTAAACAGAACTTTTACTGTCTATAAGTCACAAGTTCGACCAGAGGAATCAGTCATTGAGGTAGATTGCCTACATTACACCCCTTAGGGTACGTGCCCTTTCCCAGGCTCTAAATGAACCAGGATGCTTTGTGCAGCGGGCTGCCCCTATTACTGCAACTTCTAGGAGGAAATTAGCATAGGTTACAGTTTGGTTCATTCATTCAAAGAGTAGTAGAGTTTATTAACAAAGCAATAGAAATTACCTTGTTCCTTGGCAGAGCTAATTAGTTGATACTTAGCTGAATAAATGTCAACATAAGTAAATGCAGCACGAGGAAGCTCTGCTCGTAAGTGTAATATCCTGTCCTTGAGTTGCTCGTTAAACTCACGAGCCACCTTGTTTTGGTTCTCTATGCACCCAATGCCATCCAATCCCTGAGGCTTCAATGGATAATCTATCACACTGTAGGGCAAACAGCCAATGGGACCAGTATTGTGGATCCAGAAATTCACAGCCCCTTCATAGTATAGTTGCTGCACAAATTATGTATATACACAAACATTAGTAAGAAAAAGAAGAGATCCAATAATCAAAAGTTAATGTTTGTCTCCCAAATGAGTAGCATCTAAGCCAAATCCCACATGGACAAAACACAGGAGATGTTAGGTATATAAGAAAGCAAGCCTTATGCCTTAGTAACGCGTATTAAGGATATGGTGGACTGTAGGCTCAAAACAGATAGTATCAGTACCAAAACCACATAATAATGAAGGATGGTCAGTTGAACACCCTTCGTGAGAAATTTATACTACGTGTATGAGCTCTAAAAAAAGAAGAAAGAACATACATGAATAGCTTGAGTAAAATTGTCTAAGATTAGTGGAATGGATGCTCTGACTTGTGCTTCATGGGTATGTTGAAAACCATAAGAAAGGTCATTCTGTCCAATGTCAAATGTGTACAGTGCCTTGGAAAAATCTTGTGGATTTGCAATGTTGACTTTTGAAGAAGACCATTTTGAGTTATTTGGAACTGCATCAATAATGTCAATAACATAAACACTCATACAATGTACTGTAAATATTAGTAGAAAATTAAGGCAAGGAGAAGTAAACTCACTTGATAAATCAGAGAGCAAAATAGTCCGTTTTTTGAATTGTAAAAACTGAGAAATCTGAACCTCAAGGCTAAAAGGACTATAACCACCAGGAAGTATAGATGAACCTGCTGTTGCAAAATTTGCACCGTTTCTAAAATTTGCCATTACTGAATCTAAATATGGACTCAAGTACTGTAACTCCAACCTGTCCGCTGCAACACCACGAAAAAACAAAAAAAAACACAATCACAACTTGAACTCGTGATCTCATGATCAAACACGAATAAGTTTTACCTATGAGGTCTATGATGAGACGACCATCGCACACTCTGCCCATGGGACTGCCGAAGAAGGTCAGACCATTGGGTGGAGGCACTTGACGGAATGCTGCTGATTTTCCACCAGTATCCGAATTCGAGTCACCAAAATTATATATTGCTGGAAACACACACTTGTTACTAATTTCTCCAAAAACTAATCCGAAGTATAATAGTAATGCTAACAATGTTACTAATTTCTCCATTGTGTAGTTGGTTTTTTGGATTCTGTAAGTAACTCCTTTATCTTCGAGTTTATATAAGAGACTTTGCTTGCTTAATTCTTTGTACCGTTTAAATATGAATTCTTGCATCTCATGAAAGACATGCATCACATTTATAATTTTAACATAATGTCCAAAAGTAAAAAAATAATTAACGGTTGTAGGCATAACTATCAACTATTAATATGAATGGCCTTAAAAAGGGAATTTTGAACTATATACAAGTAACGTTTTATGTGTTGGGTGCATTTGACACGTTTTATATTTATTAAGAGTTTTCTTTTGTTGACTATGGTGATTAATTACGATAATTAAACGTATGTATAACTCTTCATATATGAGATTATCCAGTCAATATTCTGTCGTTAATAATTCCTTGAATCCCATTAAATATGTAATTAATATATTACTACAACAATAGAGAGGTGGAGAGGGAAATGAAAATTTTCAGTTGGTATTATCATTCAAATTTGAAGAAATTTTGACATTAAATTGAAAACGAGGAGGGGATATCGCGCAATCCTCCGTTTTTTTTCTTCGAAGAAAAGTTGGTGTCATTTAACCCGAAATTATGACTACATATATACACAATAATAAGAGTAAATTACGTAGTTTCTACGTAATAGATGATATATGTAGATGTACATTTCACCCTTCATAAGCTGCAAACATACAAGTGTTTTGGCTCCTTTTCACCAGAAGCACAATGAGCAAAGATCTATGGATACTAGAATGTAAAATTCAGTTGCATTTTTTCCCTTTTCAAGTTATAATTACAAATTTTACAGAAGTCATAAAAGTAGAAACATCTACTTTCATACAGAAGCTTTTTTGGCAATATGTTCTCAATTCATAAAACTGTTTTTCTGACTCCCAAGGAGCGAACATAATGCTAAGCAAATGTACTCAGTGGCTAACTAAGAACTCTTTTACCAAATCGATTTATTCTGCTATCGACGGTTCTTTCTCTGGTTCAACCTCCAAGGGCTCTAACTTCTCTGTTTTACCATCTTCTTTTGGAATAATAAGTCCATAACCCCCTTCTTTTCGTCTGTAAACAATGTTAATCTCACCTGCAACAAGCATAAAATCATTAACCAAGTACCTTGAAGCATTCAGAAAATTGTTTATGATGTTTTAAGGATATTTCTTAGTACCAGTTTCCTCATTCCGGAAACCATAGAAGTCATGGTCGACGTTTTCCAGCTGTTCAATTGCTTCATTGACACTTAAAGGTGGCATGTCAAATGATTTCTTACGAACAATCTGAAATAAAATATGAACGGAAGTAAGTTCGAGAATAGAATTCTAGAAACATTAGGCAAATACCCAATAAATCTATATCTAAAACATTATTAACCATTAAAATGGTTGTTTATACTCATTTAAGCGAATGTAGTAAATCTTGACAATCAGATCATTACATCTCAAGCTAGGATTTCAAGGGTGATGTCTGTTAATGATTTGGTGCATCATTCAGTATTCTGGAACAGGCAGTTAAAGCATAAAAGGGAAGAGTCCAACATGATCTACAGTGCTACACCCACTCAACAGCCAAGAATTTGTTCACTTAAAAGAGACGAAGCACATTTCAATGCTTGGGTAGACAAAGCATGCTGTGAGTGCAGAAGCCACTGAGGCATTTATATCAAGTAGAGATTATGAATATCTGGCTACATCATAGGCTACTCGGTTTGGGTTGAATAAAGACACAGGCATTTGATAGGTCGTGAGAGGATTTGGAATGGTAGAAACAGAAAGGCCCAAAGGCATTTGATAGGTCGTTTGGTTGGGAACTAGTTATCCATCCTGAGATAACTTATCCCACCATGTATATGGGATAACTTATCCCATCACTATGCGGTAAATGGTGGGATAAGTTATCCCAAACATGTCAACCAAACAAGACATCTAAATTTTATCCCAGGACTATTTATTCTTATCCCTCACACCAAACAAGCATAGATAAAGGACAATCTTATTGTATCTGGGATGGATATTACACCTGTAATTTAAATAAACACTGTAACTAGAAAGATGAGCCTAATGTACATGCCTCCGTGTTCGGTAAATGTAACAAATGAAAAGGGGAGTCCCCGGGAGAAAATGGGCAGGGGCATATGCTATCACATAACTTAAGATCAGAAATCAGGATGTTTTAAGGCATATGCCAACCCTATTCATACTGCTATAAAGGTCACCAAATCTTAGTTCCTAAATGGTATTTCAAATGCTTTCTAGGTGAACCATTTTAATGTAAAATTTAGAAGTTTTTCCCTTTAAAGCGAAACATACCATACCTCCACAACACCTACCAGTTTTCTCCGTTCAAGATCCTTACTAATTCAAGGACTGGAATAAAATTTTAAAACTGACACAGGAAATGAAGTTTTTATCAACATCCTAGATTGTGATACCCAAATGTTATTCCACCCGTCAATTCTAATTCTACACCGATCCACCGTTAAACATCAAACAAAAAAATGATAACCATCTTATATATCATCGTACAATCAGATGTCTTTTTCCTGGTCTCTTACTACCTCTCTTCTATAATACTCTAAACATATCATGGAAGAATAATAGGACAAGAGTATGGCATCCAACGTCAAAAATGGAATACATATTAGCAAAACTCGTTCAGATATTCTACTCAGTTAAAAAATATTAATTGGGCAAGATATCAATTGCCAGCACCAGTAAGGCCCTTTAGTCACAGTGAAAACCATGTATCCTCGATGTTGCTAAGAATTCAGTCAAGTCTAAGCTAAAAGGCCATGTCAAACTTGTAGTAACCAATAAATTGAGTGCAAGAAGAATATTTGGCAAAACATATAAGTTCAGAGACAACCTCAGTAACAAAGCCGTCGCTCTTGTCATCATCTTCAACTTCTTCCTCTTGGGGAAGTGTTTCAAGATCCTCTTGAACTAACAGCACCTCTGGGTCCCTGACTTTCAGCCTATCGAAGCCCTTCATGTGGCGACCATGGTCTGAATCCTTCTCCTTAATTTTCCGCAACTTTCTCTGTATAATTGATGATACCATATCTATACTTCCATAAATTGACTCTGCATCTTCCTCAGCACGAATCACTCCATGCTTTTTCGTAAATAAAGTAACCTATAGTTCAGGAATTCCAGTCAAGTAAATTTTGAATACTAAGAACAATAACAAAAACCTAAAATAATGAATTTGCAAGTTTTTGGTGCACACTTCACATCTTCGAATTTTTGGGCCTTTTCCAAGCTCTCCACCTCGAACAGACAGCCTGACATCCACTTCCCTGGCTAGATGGCTGTGCTTTTGAACTGCCTTACCCAACTTCTCTTCCACATAGTCCTTCACAGCAGGTGTTAACTGTAGTTGCACCACAACAATAAGTCACCACTCTTCACATCCATGAACACGTTTAAGGCAAAAAGAAATCCATTTGAGCATTCAACCAGCTAAGACTTCTTGTTTCATTGTGAACTAACTATTGTACTTCCTAATGGTTCCAAATATGAGAGTCCGACAAGCTAATTTCTTTTATCTCAATTTATACATCATATTTTCTACAACAACTATGCCTCAATCACAAGCAAGTTTGCTCGGCTATATAAATCCTCATTGACCATGTCCCTCTGTTTACGTTCATCTCAGACTAACATTAAGCAAAACAAAAACAGAAAAGAGTAAAAAAGGTACTAGAAGCTCTCTATATTTTCTTCTCTGACAAATTAGAGGACTACTAGAAACATAGATTAGTCCATAAAGTAAATGTACCAACATGACTAAAATATAAATCCAAGTATCCAACTAATTGTTATCACCTAATAGACTTTTCTTTAATTGTGCCCTATTTTTCACAAAGGCTACATGGATTCCAAGAAATGGTAGATCCTATAAAATTATATTGATATAGAGACATCAGATTCTTAAAGGTACTATTATGTACGCAGACCTTACTCCTACTTTTGCAGTGTAGAGAGGTTGTTTCCGAAGCTCGAAACTACCCTAATAGCAGCTGAGTAATCATTTGATAGAGGAATAGATTGAAAATATTTTTCAGATAACCCAAGTTCCTCTGAAGTACACTTAAGCATATATAACAAAAAATGCAGGGAAATAATAATATGGTAAGGACTAAGGAGTGTAACCTCAAGGTTTTTCCCTTGAAGAATGAGTTTAACGGAAGATAGAGGACCGTCCCAAGACATCCGAACCCCAAAGGATTTTGTCACCCTATTCCTGACTGGAACATTAATCTCATTCTTCTTGAAAGCTGAATTTAAAAACCCCGAATTGCTAGATGACAATGTCAGTGAAAAAGCTGGAGAAGCAGTAGTGGGACAAGAAGAAGAGTAGGATGAGGAACCAGTTGGGTAGCTATGGAGAGAGTGAAAAATTGTTCCCACGGAAGGGGAAAGGGAAAGAGTCGCCATTGTTGTATATTGCAGGAACAGTAGCTAGAGATTTCTGAGTCAAATTATCGATCAAAGAAGTAAAATTGTGAAGTGGGTTAATGAAATTTTGAAGGAAAATCACAGTTACTTTGTTGCTCGGTACAGTAGAGGGGGACTGAAGATGAAAAAGAAATGCGTTATCCAAAATGAGATGATGGTTGACACGTGACCTCTGTATTATTTGCAAGAATGGTCCCCGAATTTGTAGTCAAATTACATTTTTCATATATATCCTAGCTGACGTGTGTGGGTTTGATCACGAGATATGGAAATGGATAATATTCATGCCCACCCCATCGGATTTTTTCATTTTATTTTTTAAAATACTGTTTAATTTTCAAGAAATATCTACTAATAAATGGAGGCAATTTAGTAAATAATATCTTGTATATATTAATTATTGCTTTAATGGGCATGGAAACAAAGCTTATATATAATATATAATAACCAAAAATAAAGGTGAGATGAAGCAAAATATACATATATAGAAAGAGAGGGAGTACCTATATGTTGGTCTAAAGGCATGGAATTGTTGAAATGAAGACAAGTAATGGTATCCCCCTTCATTTTGCAGTTGGAACACAATTTGCAAGAAACATTTAACTATATTTCATTTGCTTATAGAATATACCACTCAATATTCTACTTCTTCTTTTACCATAGAATGCTCTCTAGAGCCCAAACAATCCACATAAATAAAAAGCCCAGTAACTTTTCTCGTTTGGTTTGATGGACTGCTTTTAAGGGCCCAAATATGAATGAACATAATAATATAGTTTAGTTACTCATAAAATTGTATATATCAACAATATAATTCTATTTTCTAATCGATCATGGCTGGTCAATTTTTATACATTTTATGTTTCTGATCAATACTGATTATAAAAATTAATGACACATGGAGTAGATATGCCTATAGAGGCTTAGTACTTCAAAGAACTTAAACTGCTAGCAAATATTGTGCAATTGCATTTGTCGTAGGAAGACTTAATCATCAAAGAAATACCTATTCGTTTCGAATGTTTACACCTAACCGATCGTTTTAACTTGAGTTAGCTAAGAATCAACCAAATTAAATGATAAATGATACATATCTTACATAGATAGGTTGAGCGTAAATACCTCGTGCTAGGTATGCTTGTATTAATGACAAGGCCACATGCATTCAAGGGCTTTAATTGATACGTTTTCATCGTTGAAAATTATACTAAGACTTTTTTTATATATATATATTTTGACATCCCTTAATAAAAATTCTGACATCATCACTTAAGCTAACTTTACAAAGTTGACGTCGGTAACAGAAGGTGGATAAACGTCATCTGCATGACGCCCAACTCTTTATATGAATGGATCTACAAACTGCATCTCGTTTTCTGCACTAATACATTGTCTCCATGCATTTCATTGGTAATTAAAGTTATGCGGGTATTAGTAATGCACAATTAATCATAAAAGAATTTATATAATATATACTTTATGTAAATATATACTGCATATTAGTTATGCAGAGATTAGACATTAATGAATAATTATTCCACCTTCAATCATGTATAAATATTAGTTATGTAGATTCTCTCGTAATTTATATATATGTATAATGTATTAGTTATGTGGAGTCCGTAGCCAAAAGGGTAAAAAAAATTGTCAAAAATTCCAAAAGGGCATATTAATTTTTTTTTAACCAAAAGGGTAAAATTAACTCCGTTTTTTTATTGTTTTTCTTGTAAAATCGCTGCCTGCTAGCGAATTTGTCAAATTTGTTTTTAAAAAAAAATAAAAAATTGCTGCAGCGGTAGCAATTTAATCAAATTTTAATTATTATATTTTAAATGGCTGCTTCAGCAACCTTTTTTTTAAAAAAAAAAAAACGCTGCTATAGCAGCGATTCTCTTTTATTTTTCTTTTTAATTTTTTTCCTTTACTTCTTTTCAAAAAAAAGTTGAAAGACAAAACGTTTTGGAAAAATAAAAGATTTGGCAAACGCTGCTCAACAGCTATTTAAAAATAAATAAAAAATTTAACGAATTTTAAAGAAAATCGCTGCAATTGCAGCGACTTTAATTTAATTTTTTTATGTAAAAAAAAAAAGAAAAAACGCTGCTGGAACAGCCATTTACTTTTTTTTAAAAAAATCGACAAAATCTCTGCCAGTGCAGCGATTTCTTTTTTAAAAAAAAAAAACAATTGGCAAAATTTTGCTGATGTGGCAGCGATTTTATGAAAAAAAAGTTTTTTTATTTTTTGACAAAATCGCTGTTGTGGCAACGAATTTGATATATTTTAACATAACGAAATAGACGGAGTTAATTTTCTCCAAAGGAGCGATTTTACTCTTTTGGTTAACAAAAAAAATTGATGTGCCCTTTGGGAATTTTTGATAATTTTTTTTGCCCTTTTGACTCCAGACTCTAGTTATGTGGTTGCAAGCCAAACTTTGAATCAATTTTACACATGTTTATTAATTTATCTTCTAACCAACAACCAAACGTTCATGATATATTACTCATATAAATTTTAATACTTGCATAATTCACCTCTAAATCAGCTATCAAACGACTCATTAGTTGTTAATATTCATCCGGTCTATTATTGCATGTCCTACTCTTCATATTTTATGAATCTGTATAAAGAACTTAATTATTTTTTTTAGTAAAATTTAAAAAGATATCACATTCTATATTTATACCTACTTGTTATACAAAATCTTTTGCTCAAAATAATTCATCAAATTACGAATTTTTTCTTCTTTCAGACCATGATGAATGGCGTAGTATTATAACTTATAATTAAGTGTAGTCACTTAGCTCATGTCCCTCGCGAGCAATGACGAAGTCAAAAATATTTTTATAAATATTTATAATTTAATATATATATATGACAAATAATTTTGTACCTATATAAATACGTCATATCATTTTTATACTCATCGCATAATTTTTCGACGAATAATATTCAACCAGGTGTACGATGACAATGGAAAAGTGGAAGCCAACATATACTCTATATAAATAAATAAAATCTCGTCCTTTTAATTACTGTTCGTTATAACTTTATCGATGGAAAATATCTTTGTTTAACCCCTACATGTACGAGAAGATCTCTAGCACTGATTGAACAATGAACTTTTTTCTTTTACAAAAAATAAAATTGGATCTCCTATGCTACCATATTCTCTTCTTGGATATGCAAACAAACACCTCTACGTGGATGGAGCCAAAATCTAAAATTTAATTTTTATAATTTAATAAAATTTAAATTTAAATTTAATAATTTATACATATTCAATAGATAAAAATAAATATAACTTTAGACTAAAATTATTAAGTTGAAACGACTTGATAATTCTAACTCCGTCCATGTCTACTTAATAATGAAATTTTTTATTATGTACGAGGCACGTCAGGTCATACTTATATGAGGCTTGATTGACAAATGAACATGGATGGGACCCATTTACCAAGCTAATAAAGGGACATCTTTAAGTCCCTTTGTCATTTTTTTGGTTTTATGCCCCTTGTTCAATATATTTTGTGTTTTAATCTTTTTAATATTTTCTTCTTCTTTAAGATTAAGATGATCAAATCTTTTAAGAATTTTATTTGCTGATCTTATTAGTTTATGCTTTTATTTTTTTTACGTACTAAATTTTAATTTAAATCTTACGATCATTATATAAGTTTTTAGTTTATTATTTTAATATTATTTTTTCTATTCTATGTTATTTATTTTATTCTAATAAATAGTTGTTTGAAATTTATTTTTTAGTTTATAAAATCAAGATATAAGTAATTTTTTTAATCCTAACAATTAATTTTTTTAAAATTATAAAATAAATTTTGTAAAATTGCAAAAATTCTATTAAGGAATAAATTATTAAAATTATTATTTATATTTATAATTCTTAAGAAACGTATAAGAAAAGTAGATAAATAATATTTATTAAATTTCACCTAGCTTGAATCTTAAACTGTACCTTATTAAATTTGTACCTTAAATTTCACCTAGTTGGATTATGAAATTGTTGAGAGAAAAATAAAATAACTTATTAAATTTGTACCTTCTTTATTTTTCGTATTAACAATCTACTTTTTCTTTTACAAATTTCTTAAGAAATCATAAATGGAATAATAGTTTTACTAATTTATACCTTAATTTATTTTGGTAAATTTATAAATTTTATTTATACTTTCAAAAATAATTAATTGTTATAATAAAATAGAAAATTTGAAATTAATTATATCTTTGTAAATAAACAAATAATTTTATGTAACTATTTTTAATAATATAAATAATCAATATTGAGATAAAAAATAATATCAAAATGTTAGAAATAGAATGAGTCCGACAAGATTTTTTGAATTTCATATTTTTCATAAATAAAGTTATTTAAGTGGAAGTATAAAATTTGGAAGAATTGTTAGAAAAGAAACTAAAGGAAAAAAAGTAAAAAAAAGTAAGAAAGAGAAAAATAAAACGTTAAAAGGTAGAGATAGAAAGATGAGTTTGGTCATTTTTCTGAAATGAATCCACTTGACAAAATATAAATGGGCCTCATACAATTTTTGTCTGTCATATCATACTTGTGCCTCATCATGGTAAATTTTTTCACTTAATAATTAGGGATAATTGTACATAATGACAAACTATTAATGTAAAATAAATAAAGTAGCTACCGTTTCATTTATTTCCTTTAAGGAGCAAAGTCTCGATCAGTTTGCTATTAATGGGCCCCACCTGTCACACCCCAAACTCAAGGGGCACAACTGGTTCCTAATGCCAAAATTCAGGTCCGAGCCGACCCTGCTGAACCATTTGCTACTAGCGCATGGCAGCCACACGTAATCAAGAAATCAAACAAGTATATCTCGGCTTAAAATTAAGCCATCGGCCGGCAAGGCCCCTGCCAACTGATCTATAAAAGAAACAGCCACTCCCAGGAGATCATATACATAAATAGCCAACTAGCACAGAAGTCTTGATTGGGCCGTCGAGGCCACCATGATATCTATACCAAAACTAAAAGTAGGTATATATCAATACAATACATCAAACAGCTCACAAGCTTCAACAAACCAACCACATAGGCCAGTATGGCCATAACGTAGTTATACACCCCCCACACTAGTCTGCAAGCCTCTAAGAGTAGTAAAGATTGGTGGGACAGGGCCCCAGCCTACCCATAAAAATATATACAACAAAAGCTAACAAACCTCCACACTCTGGCAACTCCGAAGGAAAGGGCTAGGCAACTGTATAGAAGTCAATCCTGCTGTTGAGGAGGTCTACTCGGATGTCTGTCGGGACCTGCATGCATGAATGCAGCGCCCCCAGATAATGGGGCGTCAGTACAAAATAATGTACAGAGTATGAAAGGTTGTAGACTAAATGCGCAAGTATCATAATATACCAAAAGCAATCAGGTTAGGAAATCAAATTTAGATAAACATGCCAACCCACTACTGAATCTAATAAAATATAATAATAATCAAACATCAACCTAACCAATCCCCCATAAGCCCGGTAGGAACAAACAACATACCACCTACTTAGGCCCCCATAAGCCCAGAAGGTGCCAAATCAATCTACATAATCTTATCGGTAGCCCCTTATCTTTGTAAGAAGTCACATAGCCCTTTTTGGCAACGATATAGCCCCGTAGGCAGCGCATAGCCCTCTTAGGCAACATTATAGCTCTGTGGGCTGCACGTAGCCCTTTTTTGCATCACATAGCCCTATTTGGCAATAACATAGTCCTATTAAAGCTCAACAGCTAACCACAATAGCCCCAAGGGCGACAACAAACAATTAAATAGGCTGAAAGCGAGCAATTTAGCTATAAACAATATATATATATATATATGAATAATCTCCAAGTCGTTCTTAACTTAGGGTCTTTCTTAACAAATCGTGAGTCCCTAAAATGAGGGGTTATAACCACCCAATCAGCCAACCACTCACAATTACATCTACAAGATCACCAACGTTAACTACATCTAAGGAAACATGTTGAACGAATGGAATAACCTTAACATACCTTTCCAATGAACGCTCAAAAGACCGTAGTTCCTTCACGAAAGTTGTTCCTTATGTCCTAAGTTTCGCAAACACTATATATACACAGCTGGTACGCACCTATAAACAGTTTATAATTAATCTTATATCGGCAGATTTGCCATATTGCTCCAACTTGTCCAAACGTCCGTAGAAATTCATAAAAAAAATCATAAAAGAGTCCCAAGATGATTACCTTAGTTAACCAAGTTGAAACCTTGAAGAAACACCAATAATTACAAATCTATATCTTCAAAAACTAGCTCCAAACGCAGCAAATATAAGGGAAAAATGATTGCCATGGATAGGGATTATGTTTCTAGGCACGGGGGCAATGTTTAATGGTAGAAATCGTCAAAACTAACCTTCATTATGTTAGGACTCCATAGAAACCCTCCCCTAAGCTTTCTCTCTGATTTTTGGAACTGAAATGAACTGTTTCCATGGCTAAAACGTTAAATAGTCGACATACCATATTTCTTTACCCGACCCGGATTCTACCCTGGCAGTCCCTAGTAAAACCCTCATAACGTTTTACTCGGATGTCCGTTTGATATGAGGTTTTATGCGTTGCAAACTAGACTCGTAGGCCTTCGATATAATGGGTAATAGACCTTCTAACTCTTTATATATTGGGAGAAAACATCCAATACATTTGATCCAAATTTCAAAGAAATCTTTAAAAAGGAAGTTATGATAACTTTCGTCAACTTTTATTTTGCCACTTACTTTAACTTCAAAACTTGAGATAAAACCCTTGAACACTTAAAATATGACATACCACATCCTTTTTAGTTTATCACTCACCCTCTTTGTCTTTCCACGAAAGTACGAGTTAATTTAGACGTTTTGGAAAAGTTGGAGTGTTACACCCCCGATTTGTATAAGTAAAAAATAAATGGTGTTATTCCTTTTATACAATCTCTTCTTCTCGTTTATATCTCTTATTTCCTTTAATTTCTCCCAAATTTTCTCCCCAAAATCAGTTCGAAATTTCAAATCTCCACCAACACGTTCTCAATCGCGGTTTCAAAATCCCTTCAAAATTTCAGGTACCGCCAAAACTTATCTCAATTGATTAATTTAAATTTTTGTCTGTTTTTTTCAGTTTTTTCAAGCTATTTTTCACATCAGTTCATAATTCATTCAGAGTTTTCATTCAAACAATGGATGCCCAGTCTCCATCTAAAAGATTCACAAGAGGTATACCCTTGCATGTCGAAAATAGTGTTGAACGCCCATTGTTTTTCTTGGGTATAACTCAGGATTTTGGGGAGGTTGTAGGTTCAATATCCAAATCCAACGAAATGCAAGAGATCTAATCCAAATTGAAAAATGACCCAATCAGATTGGAGGAAATAAGTGCAGAATCGAAGCAATCCAACATCAAAATTATGGAGGGAGGTAAGAAAGATCAGTCTGATGCTGGGTCAAGTAAAAAAAGAAAAGACAAAACAACTAATTATACACATGACAATGTAAAAAGAAAGGAAGTGGTTGTTTTTGGCTCATTGGAGCATGATGAGATATTTGTATAATCATTATTTTTGTATATGTTACGATTTTATATTTTTTGTGTTGATTCATGTCTTCTATTTGTTTGTTTATACAGTTTTATATAGTCACTATGTTTATATCCAAAGTTAAATGTATAAAATAGAACTATTTAACTATACATACATGGTAAACAATTATACATTTGAAATTGATTGTATAATGTATAATATTTAATAGTTATTGTATTAGTAGTGTCACAACAACTTCTATATATACAGTATAAACATTTATGCATTTGATACAGTTTTGTGCATTGTTTTATGTGTAAGTTTTTTCATTTGTATAAGGATACTTTTTGTATAATGTTCCTTTAGACATATACAATTCCACAAACTTATGCACATACATAAATGGTTTGTATTTCACTATACATACAATGTAAATAATTATACATTTGAATTTATTTGTATAAGTATAATATCAATAGTTATTGTATTCGTAGCGGTACAACAATTTATCTATATATACAATATAAACATTTATACAATTGAAATTAGTTTGTATAATGTATTTTTTCTTTATAAAACTTGTATATGTTATTTTCATTTAAAAGTTATTTCATACATTTTTATATCTGTACTTGTGTCTTAATTATGTATACATGTGTATTTTAGTAAAATTGTATAAGCATTTTTTTAGGCTGTTAAGTTTTTAGGAAAAAGAGAACCAACGCGCATACCTCACATGCAGTGTTACACAAATATTGAAGTAATGAAAGTGTTAGCTACAAAGCTTACTAGTTCACAATATAAAAAATGTGTGAAACAACATGTTTTGCCCAATTATCTAGCATTCGTAGGTGTCATGTTCAAGCACAACTGATTAGGTGCATGTTTTTGAGGAAAATTGAGGGTAGCTCAAAAAATGCAACCCTGATACATGTGAATGGCACCACTTTGCGATTCACCATTCGTGACTTTGCTATAATATCTAGGTTAAAATATTCAGACAATGAGAAAGATTTTGTCTTTAATACCGAAGAACCAAACAAGATTATTCTTCAGTATTTTGAAGTCAAAAAAGCCATCACCTAGAGTCAGTTGGTTGAAAAGTTTGATAATAAGGTTTGGGGGGATAATGATAATGATGCGGTGAAGTTTGTTATATTGTTCTATATACATTCATTCATCCTTTCTGAAGAACCAACCACTACTGTTATTGATAGGAAAGACTTTGATTTGGTTGAATCGGGCAGATACATTGACTACCCATGAGGTAAAAAGGCTTTTGACCTTCTGATTCTGCATTTGCACACTAAGATCAAACACGATGGGAAGTATTTCAGGTTGTATGGTTTTCCACTTGCTTTACAAGTGTCGTTTTATGAATGTTGTTCGAATTTTGATGAGGAAATTGATGTTAAGGTATCTGATCAAATCCCTAGGATACTTAACTGGAAGACAAAAAAATATTTTCCTCGTCTAAGCTATTTTGCTAAGGGCATGTTTAGAGACAACAACAATCTGATACGCACTGTACAATTATATATATAATATATATTATCTGTATAAATATAGTGTATATATATATATATAACTGTACAAATATGTAAATGTATAAATATATGTATCAGTTTGTGTTATAGAAAACTATATGTATAAATGTGCTCCATGTATTATTATTTATTCAAGTTTTTCACAATGTATAAATATACCTATAAGTATGTGAACTGTATAAACATAAGCTCATTTGTATATATAAGCTTATAAACTGTATAATTATAAATATAAGTTTGTCTAATGTGTGTGTGTGTATATATATATATATATATATATAAACTGTATATATGTTTTTACATTTGATTAAGGAAACATTTTGTATAATGAATATGTCAATATGAACATGTCTATATTTTGCATCTTGTTTTTAAGAATATAACTCCAACTCCAATGGAACTCAAGATTCTTGAATTATCTCCCGAGTATGTTCAATCAGATCTATCTCCAATAGAAACAACAGCTGCAAATACTTCGGACGATGATTTTTAAGATCCTCCATGTCCAATAAATAACAAGGGAAAAGAAAAAGTTGATACTTGTTTGTTACCTCCTAAGAAGAATTCAAGGCAGACAGTCACTCATATTCAGAACAAGACAACACCTAGGGTCATTTCAAAGCAACCTTGTTTAAGAAAGTCTCCCGACGTGTCAATGTTGCAAAAAGACCTAAGTCACCACTTCCAAAGAGGCAGGCCAAAAAACATGTTAATGTTCCATCCTATACAGGCATTAAGCAAAATTTTGAGATTAAATCAAGTGTTGCTTTCGAAATACCATCCACCAGCAAGTCACATGATTTCAGTATATCGCGTGATGAGTTTGATCAATTCAAACTGACGTTATTTATTTTTCAAATTGCTTTTATTTATTAAAATTCTTTTTAATTTGTATATTTAGCGTTAAAGTTATCTATATATGTCCAATTTCAGATGGAGAAATAGTTTACTGATTTAATGAACTTCATTGAAAACAAACCTCAAAATTGTGTTGGATTCTATCAAATCAAAGAATGCGGAAGATAAGATTTGTTAATATAGATCAATACATATATATTATACATAATTGTGATAAATATACGTTTGACCTCACAGTTCTATATTGAAATCTATTTTCAATTGCATAATTTTTCATCACAGATTTCAAAGTGGCTTTGTTCTTATACACTTGGTCAATCTCCACGTACTTATTACAAGGATATGAAATGACTCCATCGCAGCTCCCTGACCCCGAGACACAAAGCAGCTCTACCGATTCACCAATTGACAGCTGCCTAGTCTCACAATCAGCAATACCATCATTACAAATTGATGTAACCATATCATTCTCTTGATTTGAACTTCTACACAGTTTAGTGATATTGCTACTATTATCCATTTTGCTTATACAAATTGGATACTTGTTGAAGTCATCTGCAGCCTTTTAAGCATGATATACACTATAACACCCATGTCGTTGTGAATCAACATTGGCATTTTGCTTTCTTTAACCTTATACTCAATTTTTAGCTTAATCACATTTGTATCAACACTGAGTTGCATTGCAATAACATTATACAACTCCTTATACGATGAACTTTCTTTAAAAATCCCCCCCTCAATTGTATAATCAGCGTAACAATTGTCATTGTCCCATCTACCGGAATGCATAACCAAAATAGCTAATGAAGCCATTTTCAAAATTTTTGTATAAAAAAAAAGTTATATATGCATATACATTTATACGATTAAGAATTTCAACAACAAACAAAACATATATTTATACAAATTCTAGCAACTTCAGTTATTCACATATATACATATTCCCATTATATACTCATATAAAGGTTTATATACACATTCTGCATATACATTTATATATAAACAATTATATACACAAATTAAAACTTTATACACAATTATACAATTTCATACAAGTGCAGTGTTATTGTTACTTTCACAGAGTACAAATTTTTGCATTTGTATAACAATCATATATCCAAAATCATGATGAAGATGCATTGTATAAAACAAACACATAATAGTTTCATATATGAATTATACATATCTTACTGAATCATATCTAAAAATCTATACGTATAAACTCTAAGCAAATATACAAATCCGAACACAAATATTACTGTGAAATGAGCGAATCTCCTATCACAAATTCAAAATAATCAATAATTTCATCCAGAAAATTTCCAGATCACAATTTTTTCTAGATTACAAATTAACTATACAAATCATAAGTGTTAAACTCTATTTCAAACAAAATATACACCTCTCAATATACATTCAACTTAAATTGATGATAGTTAAAAAGGAAATCTGATTTTGAATACATGTTGAACACCATCTTCGACCAAAAACAACAAAATCAGAGTATGTTTTCGTCATGAAATTACCTCCTGTTGCTATCTCTACAGTCCAATGATCTCAATTGTTTGTATAGTACCGTCAATAGCTTGATCGATTTTCTGAATTGAGTTACAATAAAAATCTTACTGTTGAAGACGACGAAGAAGGAAGGGAATTCGAATGAAACAGAACGTGCGTGACTTCAGTGATTTTTTTCTTCTTTTTTTCTAACCGAAATTAACGCCTTTTTATTTATTTTTTTAAACAATCAAAATGTATATAAAAAAAAAAGACTGACAGAAAAATACATCCGTAGCAAACTAAAATTTTGCTACGAACTGCAATTTTATAAAGTTTGCTATAGCATGCAATTAGCAATTTTTTATTTGCTATACGTAAAATTTTCTCTAATAATTAATAGTAGGTCCCAGAGAACGTGATATCGACATATTGTACTACATAATAAATTGATTTTAATCAGAAAATGGGGCCAGCTATTCATAATATTATGAATTATATATGACCGTTGATCTATTCAATCATTTCATTTTATTTGTACTCGTTTTAAAAAATAATGTTTTTTTAGTAACTTCTTAGTTTTACCATATTAAAGATGGTAAAATGTTAAAAATATTTTAACATATTCGACATAATTTAAATTTACAACTAAAAAAATTTAAATATTTTATTTTATTTTTTAAATTTCTTTTAACCATATTGAAACAAATAACTCTTTCGCTATTTGCACATCATCAACCCAATTATAGGTACCCTTAATCAAAGGTCTCGAACTCTTGTTGAGAGCACAGTCATCCCAAATAGGTTTTACAATATGCGATTCAAACTAAGATCATCTCCAACCCTACTCTATTTTACTCTCCATTCTCTATATTTGGAGAGTAAAATAGAGAATGTCATCTCCAACCACTCTCTATTTTACCCTCTACTCTCCAATTATAGAGAGTTGAATAGTAGTTCTCCAAATTTGGAAAATTACTATTCATACTCTCTATTTCACTTTTTGAATATTATATTATTTCTACTATTTTATAATTAACATATTATTTTTCATATAAGGCTATTAATTAAATCTCTAATATTTGCAATTCTTTTTAAATGTAATATAACATTTTTAAAAATATTTTATATTATATATACTACTTTCATCTCGAATTAATAATATTTCAATTTTTTTTTTAATTTTCGTCACTTTGTGATACAATTTGATGTTATTATTAATTTTCACTATGAAGAATGCACAAAATTCAAATGATAAGATAAAACTTTTAATTTAAAAATATAATACATAACATAATAATTTAAATACAAGATAACAATACAATGCATAACATAATAATTTTAAAAATTACAACAATAATTTAGTAATCCGATAGGTCGTTTTTAGATTTAACGATATTCGGAAAAGGAATTAGTGTATGATTTAGAGAAGTTATGATTGTGATTGCGGTTGTGCTTGTTGATTTTTTTTTCAATTATTCGTAGTTGTTCTTTAGAAATTTAGAATAAAATATAATTTAATATTAAATAAAAATTCAAAAAATTAAATTTTATGTTAGATCAAATCATATAGGGTGATTATTCGGACAAAAAGAAAGAAAAGATTTATATTATGGAATAAGAAAATAAAAATGAAATAGAAATAATAATATACTATTGAGAAAAGAGAAAAAGATTATTTTTTGGAAAAATTACAGAAATCCCACATTTTAGTTTACTTATTACCATTATCCCCTATACGTTTTACAAATATCCAAAATTCCTTATTTATCGCATCGGATGAATGTATCTCGCGCATCAGATTAATGTATCAACGCTTATATTATTGTATCTCGCGCATCAGATTAATGTATCATGTATAAAATGTATATCATATTAGTGTATCATGTATAAAATGTAATGTATCTTACTTAACGATTAATGTATCTCGCGCATCAGATTAATGTATAAATGCTTATATTATTGTATCCGTTTGAGGGATTTCTGTAATTATAAACTTTTAAGGGATATATTATAATTTTACCTTAAAAATATGTAATTTCTGTAATTTGCCCTTCTTTTTTTAGAGAGTAAAATAGAGAATTGAGTTGAAGTTAATTATCTAAAAAAATAAAAAACTCTATATTTAAAATGTAAAATAGAGTATCAATGCTCTAATGTTTGCTTAGATGAAAAAGAAAAGCAGGTAGCTCGCTAGTTGCCTAGTGGAAGGTGCAGTCTTATCAGTTGCGGACACTTCAGTCAATTTCTTGACTACTTAACTGTTGACTTATTAACTCATCAATATCTGTTGCTATATTCCATCAAATTCAATTACTCCTTCTGTATCAAAAAAAGTGATCTACTTTGATTTAACACGAAATTTTTTAAAAAAATATTGTGGTCATAAATTAAAGTTATGTCAAATATACTAAATTGTCTTTTAATTTTGTAACCTTAAACATGCCACGTAGAAAACTGAAATTAAAATGTTATAAAAAAATGTAATTCTTCTTTAAACAAACTAAAAATATACGAAAGCTATTCTTTTTTAAACTAAAAACGTTACTGTCCATAAGAGTTCAATTTTTAACGTGATCGACACGTGTAAAGAATTTTAACCCACAACTAAAAGAAATGGAGTGGAGCCAAATCTGGCATTTATTTTGTTGTTAAGCCCCAAATTACGTCCGAAACACTTTGGTAGTCTCACGTATATTTTACGTCGGTAATGTGACGTTTATTATACGCGTCACGTTTATTTAACTGTCCCATCAAGTAATAATTTAATCAAGTCGGTAAAATGTGAACCCATTAATTTCTGCGAGCACTAACATTATCGTGATTTGGTTCACGTGAAAAAAAACCAAGCCCACAATATTTTTAAAAAAATATGTGTTTTGATATTATTATTATATATATATATATATATATATATATATATTACTAGTTAGAGCTTCAATGAAATTACTTGTACATTTCGATCGAGGAATATTAACATTCTAGTTCTTGCATTACATCTCTATTTTTGTGTTTTTAAACATAATGAAAACAACAAGTGTTCTTTCCAGTGAATTCAACTACTCAACCCTCCCTGAATCTTACGTTCGACCTGAGTCTCAAAGACCCCGCATATCTGAAGTTGTTGATCGTGATGATCTTGTTCCAGTTATCGATATGTCTTGTACTGATAGGAACATTATCGTTCATCAAATTGGTGAAGCTTGTCGTCTTTATGGGTTTTTTCAGGTTCCTTTTTTTCGTACATTCAATCTTTTCAGATATGTTGGAGGTTTCTTTGATCGCATTTTTAAAATTATATATAATACTTTTTACGCAGTTCAAAAGAATTGTAATAGATTAACGAGTAGTCATTTTGGATTATTTTTTATCAGGTGATAAATCACGGTGTATCAAAGAAGGTGATGGATGAAATGTTAGGGGTAGCTCATGAATTTTTTAAGCTTCCAGTGGAAGAAAAGATGAAATTGTACTCAGATGATCCATCAAAGACTATGAGATTATCAACTAGTTTTAATGTTAAGAAGGAAACTGTTCATAATTGGAGAGATTATCTTAGGCTACACTGTTATCCTTTGGACAAATATGCCCCTGAATGGCCTTCTAATCCTCCTCCTTTCAGGTAATTAATTTGAATTTTCATTATAATTAAGTATTAGTTCATTCATATATCATGTCAAATCATTTTTTTCTTTCATTTCCTGTTTATTTATCAATCCAAATTCATTTTCTGTAAATGATGACTCTAC
>JAJOOS010003980.1:0-18383 GCA_029582725.1 Solanum chiquidenum
ATGGGGAATACCCATATACTATAACTGAGATAAATGATAACTGATAAGTTTAATACAAAGAAGATATTAACTCAATACTAAGCTGAATCTAACTATGTATGAAAATAGCCTCTAACTGACTAGAAATGCTGGGACAGGCCCCAGCTAAGTCTAGAAAAAATTGAAACTAAAGGACTAAAGATACTGAAAAGAAACTCATGACTATTGTCCTCGGAGAATGAAGACTCACCACTGATTCTGCTGAAATGGAGATCGAGAGACGATATAAGCGTGATTTGGATGCTGAGAACCTGAACCTACATCATGAGAAGATATAGCGCAGTGTATACGTCAGTATTTGAAAGGTATTGAGCATGCAAGATAGAATACAACTGAAATAACTTATAACTGAACAAAGAAAATAAGAAATGACATAATCTGAACATGATATAGATGTTGAATGCTGAGATAACTGAATGCAGTGACCAACTTATAACATGATGAAACTAAATACTGGATATACTGATAAATGGTCAATTCAATAAGATCTGACTGAATTGTGGGAGCTACTAATAACCGACAATAAAACCACATGAGCTAAATGTGGAGTCCGATGTATACTCCCCATCGAGAGGACCCAATATACCCTGCCAGAGGTATAGAGGCATGCTGGCGTGATAACTGAAATGATGCCCACAGAGGGGACTTACAAACTACGTGGCTAGTAGTTTTGGGACTATATGGGTACGCTGAACCCTAGTCCAACTCGATATTATGCTACTCCCAATGGATTAAGTATTTAACCTATTATGACAGAATTTCTGTAAGTTACTGGATAGCTCAAACTGAACATGCAAACTGAGAATTCAACAATTAAACTAATATTGATGCATTAATAATTGAGGCATGTATAACTGAATAACTGAAATATCTGACCTAGCATGTGTAATTCAAGAACTAAAGAAATACATAGCTAGGCTTCTGAAATTCATGCAATAAACTGAATATTAACATACTAATCTGATTTGGATCATTCTAACAGCTAAGAACCCAATAATTTTAACATTCAAGAAACCCTAGGTCTAGTCATAATAAGGGAATCAAGAAACTGACTGAAAACTAGGGACCTAATGGGTGAAAGGAACCCACTAGTGAAATCCCACATAGCCGGTGATGAATTCCACGGAGAAATCCTTTGATTTCTAGACTGGAACTGAAGAAAAATTGTTGCATTCTTGAACTAGGGTTGTTGACTTCTCTTCTCCTCCTACTCTCTAATCTTTTCTAAGTTTTGATTAACGTTTTGACTTAGGTACTATAGTTATGTTTCTAGGCATAAAACTGACTAAAACCTCATAATTTAGGGTCTAAACGACATAGCTTAGGGGTCCAACGAAATAGGAAAAGACCAAAAGACCAAAAGACCCCTGACTTAACTTTTGTCGGAGTGACCGACGGGACCTTCGGGCCGTAGGTCAATCTACGGTCTGTAGATTGACCGTAGATTGAGGTCGTGGGTCATGTCTACCCGACAGGGCTTCACTAAAACAAGCATAACTTTTTATTCCGAGGTCGGATTTTAGCAAACTCGATTGCGTTGGAAAGAGGATTCAATTATCTATCATATCATAGGTCATGGGACACATAATTTCTTTTGTGCTAATAGTTATGACCATTTGAAGTTGACCCAATCAATATTTTTCACCTAACTGGCTGCTGACCCTCATCTACGGTCAGACCTACGGACCGTGGATCGAACGGTGGTCTGTGCTGGTCGACCGTAGTTCGCATCAGAGGCTAGGTAAAGGAGTCTTGATCCACGAACATAGAGCATGGACCATGGTCTGACCTATGGACCGTAGGTCTGTCCGTGGGTCGAGACTTAGCTAATTTTCTGAGCTGGGTTTTTCGGAGGGGCTGCAGTGGTGAACCACAGACCTACAACATGGGTTGTAGGTAAGACTACGGTCCGTAGGTGGTGACCGTAGGTTGCACCTGCAACTTCTAAAAAATCTGCATTTTTTGGTCTATCTAGGATACGGGGTGTTACAACTAGCAAGTATTAACCCAACTAAGAGTTGGGGTCGATCCCACAGAGAGTGATACGGTAAAGAATTCAATTACAAAGTAAAATGGTGTTCTACATTTGTTGATGTAGATAATTTCATATCAATAAAGTAAATGACGAGGTTTTGACAATTAATGTCAAATGGGGGGATTTGGATAACCAATTAACAACTACAAATAACCTGAAGTAAACAAGTAGAGAGGGTTTCTTGGGAGTGTGATAAATTGAATTCCAATTTTGCAAAATGGGTGATTACTATTTACTAAAAGTCGGTGAACCTCGGTGGGAAGGATAGGCTTTGGGTGCAATAGCTATTTCTCAATCGACTATTACGAATCAAGCGAGTTCTTTCTAACTTCGACAAGCAAAACACAGATAAACAGGCCAATACCGTAAGCAATCTACTTTTTCAAGCTAGATTTGTAGGATCGTATTCATACCCAGTTTCTCAAGCTAAATTCGTAACAACACAATCACTACAATCATCAACTAATAGTTTTAACTCTAATACTTCTTTCTCAAGCAAGCTTAGAGTACTAAACTAGAATTGAATTTTCAACTACAATTTATCAATTAAAACACAAACTATTAATTGAACCCACTTCAAATCAACAATACAATCAGTAAATCTTAACACCCATAAGCTAATTGAAAAAATCAACTACATAATGGGATGTCGGAGTATGGACTCATTCTGGGATTGTATAAGTGTGTTGCTAATGAATCCAAACCAATACCGCGCAACTACATTCAGATCCTTCTTCTCAATCTGGACCCCTGGCTCGATCCATGGCGGTGCAATTTCAATAATCAAGGGGCCAACCACCCCTTAAGGTATTCCAAGGTCTTCTTCTAAATTTTATCTGCCAAGAAATGTATCACATTGATGATGCACCCCAACGCCTCATTTATGTCTGAACTGCTGCACTTCACCCTCTTTCCTCGAACTACTACATGGTCAATAGGTGTAAACAAGCTGGCTTTCTTCTTGCCCTACGGGACCAGCTTTCCGTACTCTATGTAGAATTAGTGGACCCAAGAAGGTATGTATGAGCCTCAGGGCTATGTAAATCGCTCAAATTTCTGGAACCGAATGGTGTCCCACACATCTGGATACCTATCCATAACTCCATAAGTAGAAAACCTCTTCTCTTTCAAAATTGTACGTAACCCGACAGTCTTCAATCTGTTTATCGAGCGAAGTGGAGGTGCCTCTATCAGAGGTACTGGTGGTGCCTGCTTAGTTGTCTGTGATGGAGGTGGAGGAGGTGGAGGAGTGATCGGGAGTCTAGCTGGATCATGCAGCGCTTTGGAGCGCCACTCAGCCCGTCTCCGCTGAAGGGTTTGGTCGATGATCATCTGGCTCTGATGTAGAAGCCGATGATCTAGACCCATACTTTTCCTCATGATCAGACTCCGAAGTGGTGAGGTGGATGTCGTAGATGCCCATGCTGTCGGAGATGGAATCAACCGGGCTAGGCTCTGCAGGTCCCTTCCCTTTATTCGTACCCATTCCCCCTATCGGAGGAAGTTTGGATCGTGGAGGGGTAGCCTCTTCAGAAATAACCACTCCTCGTGCTCTCTTTTGGGGTGGTTGGTTTCTTCTGGGTACTTTGGGTCTGGACATATCAGTAAAACAACACATATCGAACAAATGTATTAGACATAGGTCGGTGAAACATCAATTTTAAAAAAATGCAGAAAAACTCGCCTTCTAGCTTGGTGATTCACTGAACTCATTCGGCGAGTATTGGAGGGCTCGCCAAAATTCACAGAACTAAAATGAACAAAATTAAGCACAAGCCGGTGAGGACCAAGGTCAATCGGCGAGTTGTCGAAATCAATCAGCGAGCCAAGGGTTGCTCGCCGAATCTAACAGAATGAATTTCATATAACTAGGTGGACAACAGGCGTTCAAAAGGGCATTCGACGAGCACATACGTATCGTCGAATGTTACAGAGGCTAACAACTAGATTCAGGGATAAAGGGCGATACAAGGGGCTAGTTGGCAAACAACCGAGTCAGTAGGTGAGGTCGACTAAGCTCGCCGAACAGCCTCTCATGCCAGATTTCTACCCCAACTTCTAATTTTTCATGCACAACCTACGAGAAAAAAATGAAAGTCCTATTCTATGCAATTACCACCTAACCTATATCACTACCAACCAAAGGGTACTCAAACTTCCCCAATTTGTTTTATCTAAAATCAACTAATCAACGTCTTTTGCCATTAAGAATGATGTCACCCGCTCTATAATTGGGTAAATTCAGTTGATCAATACAATTCGGGTTACTTAGACTTCACCCACACCAGACCCAACATGTTACAACCACACACCCGTAATTTCAAGCAACTTAGACACGAAATTCAAACTATAAAAGGCTAAACAAGAAATTTAACACGATAAACAATAACCCATAGTTCAAAATCCACCAAATACACAAGTTCATACAACAAATCTAACAATTATACGAGCATGAATAGGAAATGGCGAGAAATCAAAACAAGTTCGGGACACCAACCTCAGAAGCAGTTAGACACAAAACTCAGGCAAACAAATACGAAAGAAAATGCAAACTCCAACCAAGCAATGACACCCACGCAAAAATATGGAGCAAAATACAAACTAAATTGAAAGTGTAAGAGTGCAAGAGCCAAAAAATGCAAAATAAAAGGGGGTTTTGAATTTAAAACAGTTAGAAGCCCTTTTGACCCTTCAGTTCGCGCCATAATCAGTGATCTCCACTTATGTCGCCGACCATCGCCGAATGGCAATTTTGCCTGCCAAAGTTAACAGAACTCCAACCCTTTGGTTTCTCTAAAAGTTGATCCATATTGGGCTCGCCAACCCTTTTGGCGATTCACCAAATGGTATATAAGCTCGCCCAATTACCTCTTTCTCCCAAATTTTGAATTTTTAACCTGTACATCTAACAACCGTTAATCAAACAACAACAATAAAAACTAACACTGGGGTTACCTCTAAAGAAGCGCCTTATTTAACGTCCTAGCATGACGAAGACACTCTTTCAAGCGTCATTCTTTGGGTTAACCATGGTATCACTCGGTAAACCTTATTTTGGTCTTGGATTCAAATGAGTCGAGATTTGACCCATATGTGTTTCCAGCTGCTTAATAGATACCGTATGTGAAGTAATTTTTTGGTTAAGAGAAGAGACATTATCTTTCATTTCCTTTAGCACCTTGCCTGATCCTTCCACTTTGTTGAGAATGCGAGCAAGCATATCTTCGATGCAGAAAATTTCAGAATCAACCCTTTGCTCTTTTGGATGTTGACGTTTATGGGGAGGCACATATCATTCTTTGTCTCCAATCTGCTCGTCATTCCCTATCTCGGTCTGTTCAACCGTCATTGCGATCCCTGTTGTGACCTTGATTCCTGCTTGGTCTTGGATTGTTAGGACGAAAACTTCCTGCATGATTTTCCAAGAAATACACTTCTTCATTGTACATAACTTCCATGTGTGCTTCATCAAGATTTACTCAACTAACTCTGACCGCATTCACAGCCTTGAAACCACTTCCCATGACATGTTTCGTCAATAAGTCCATTTGGGTCATCAGCTTGGCCATATTTTTATCTCATTCTTGGTTCTTTTCCATTTGTTCCTCTGTCATCCCAAAGTTCAATGAAGACACTTGATCTTCTCTAGTTTACCAAGTTCGATTGATTTTCGGCATCTCATTAAGAAGGATAGATGTTATGTCAAACGGTTGTTGCATGATTCCTCCTCGAACGAGCTGGTCTACCACATCCCTGTTGACTAAGTTGAGGCTCTGGTAGAAATATTGTAGAAATACATTGTTCGGTAATCCATGATTTGGACATTAGAGCATGAACTTTTGGAACCTGAACCATGTCTCGTGAATAAGTTCACAAACCACTCGCTTGAAGTTCTGAATATTATCCCTCAACTTCACTATCTTCGAGGGAGAGAAAAACCTTACATAAAATGCATTACTGAGCTCCTCCTAAGAATTGATTGATTCCCTTGGTAAATCGGCCAACCGCTTTGTTGCCTCCCCCATTAGAGAAAAGGGAAATAAATGAAGTTGGACCGACTCCTGAGTGATTTTCTTGAAAGAAATCGGCCCATGCACATCCACAAAGTTTTGGATGTGATCATGAGGGTCCTCATTAGAAAATCCTCCAAAGAGACCTTTCATTTGCAAGAGCTGCAACATAGTGCTAGTCACATGGAGCACCGCATTGCCCACAATTAGAGGCAATGAAATAGCACCCGCATTCCCCAACTGATCTTCATTGACATCGTGCAAATTACCGATGTCATCATTGTTCCCATAGCTGGCATTTCTCCCATTAACCCTCATCTCTTCATCTGTTTAAGAGCAGCCAACAAATAAACCACAAATAATTTGATTCAACTATAACAAAATCAGTCCACAACTAAATTTCACTAAATGAATTCTAAACTCCACTCCCCAACAGCGGCGCGATTTTTGATAACGCTCAACTACACTTCATTTGATTCTAAGTGTAGGCAGTCGCTAACAAGTATAAACCCAACTAAGAATTGGGGTCGATCCCAAGGGAGTGATACGGTAAAAAATTTGATTACAAAGTAAAATGGTGTTCTAATCATTTGTAGATGTAGATATTTTTGCAACAATAAATTAAATGATGAGGTTTTGACAATTAATGTAAAGTGGGGGGGGGGATTTGGGTAACCAATTAACAACTACAAATAACCGGAAGTAAACAAGTAGATAGGGTTTCTTGGGAGTGTGATAAATTGAATGCCAATTTCACAAAAATGGGTGATTATTATTTACTAAAAGTCGTTGAACTTAGTGGGTAGGATAGACTTTGGGTGCAATAGCTATTTCTCAATCGACTTATAAATCAAGCAAGTTGTTTCGAACCTCGACAAGTAAAACATAGATAAACAACCCAAATACCATAAGCAATCTACTTTTTAAGCTAGATTTGTAGGATCATATTCAGACCCATTTTCTCAAGATAAATCCATAACAACACAATCACTACAATCATCAACTAATAGTTTTAACTCTAATACTTCTTTCTCAAGAAATTTTAGATAACTAAACTAGAATTGCATTTGCAACTACAATTCATCAATTAAAACATAAAATATTAATTGAACCCACTTCAAATCAATAATAAAATCAGTAAATATTAACACCCATAAGCTAATTGAAACATTCAACTACATAATCAAACCTCAAGAATAAGGGTTTTAGCCAAACATAATAAAGAACAAGAAATCGTTACCAACCATATTTTCCATTAGGTTAGGCAACAATATACAAGTCTCCAAATACTCAAATTGAAGCTAAAAATCAAACAAACCCTAAATCTCTACTCAACAAAGTGTAGAAACAATGTTTAGAATGTTGAAGATCAAAAACCGTAAACTGGACAATGTGGGAACTCTTTTTCTTCTTTTGAAAAGTGAATTTATACATTCCCAAAATTTCAGGATCGGAGTCACTCGATGAAGTAAGTCGGGCTTCACCGACCTAGTCGGTGATACACCGAGTTCTCCTGTCCATCGCCTTCTTGCTTTTGCCTTTCACTGTCTCTTTTCTGTAACTTTAGGCGACCAAGATATATATCGTCGATACATTTGGCACGTCACCAAACCATAAATTTGCTCTCCAAGTTGGTTTTGTCCATGGGGTGGCCTGCTGGAACTTTGGAGGAGTCGAAGGTCCACTCGGCGACTCGCCGAGTGGCTTTGGTGAGTACCAGCCTTGCTTTTCTTCAACTTTTTAGCTATTTCTCTCATGTTTGCCTTATAATGTCCTTGCCTTGCTCTTTTGCCTTTATTGCTATAAATTAACATTTTAACATAAGTTATGAGCATAAAATAGGCATTGAGGAGACTAATTCCTTAAATATTAAGCCCTAAATGAGTTGAAATCCCCGACTCATCAGTTGGTTGGGCGACCTTATGTAAGATCCTCTTCAGAGTTGACATGCCCTCAGCTAACTCTTGAAAGTTGGGTTGGGATTTGACTAGGTGGTTGGGTGCCCTAGAATGATTATCACGCTTACTAGCTGGGCTGGGAGTTGACTGGACTTGATGATTACATGGGTTGGGGTCCGACTTGTGGTTCGTGGTACTCTTTCCTCATAAGACTCATCCATTATTTGTTCCTATCAAACTTATGGTGGTCGTCCAGGTTTTATTTAATCTTGCACATGAGTATACCTTCTAGGCTTATGGGGTCCAATTAGGTTTAGTTTAGCTCTACTTAGATTTACTTTCGATATGCTCGTGTGCTTTATTTTTATACCCACTTTGACCTCTGTGTGTCTAGATTCTATCTTCTCAGATTGTTTTTACCTTTCCTGCTTAGTTGACCTATGATGCCTACTAAGTACCTTTGTTTTGGTACTTATGCTGCACTCTGCATCTTTTCGTGATATAGATCCTAGTACCAGGTTCCGACGGTGATCGTTTGTGCCATCTTTTGTAGTTTGTGGATATCAGAGAAGAGGGTGAGTACTTGGCATCCTAGATCAACCTGTCTCCTTCTGTACTCGTGTTAGAAAGTCTTCTGATTTTGAGACAGATTATTATGGTCCACCTTTGGGACTTGTATCTGTTCATATTAAACAAATCTGTACTCGCGACTTCTAGGTTCTTGGAGGGTTATTATTGTATATAGTTTTGGCTTACTTCCGTTTCTATCTTTTCTTATTGTTATTTTCTAATTAGTTCTACCTTGGTACTCATTACTTTTGTTCTGGGTACGGGTAGACTTAGTTACTGGTGGGTTATAGTAGGTGCCATCATGACAGGATGTCGGGTCGTGACATCATTTGTCATATTAAATTTAGAATATAGTTGATCAATTCTAATTAAATAATAAAAATACTTATCAAAGTAAATTAAATATTTTATATTCATTAATTTGATGTGAATACACTTAAAAATAATTTCCTAAAAATAATTATCAGTCAAACTATAATTGTAGTAAAAATAATTAGTTTGAATGTTATTATGTTTTATTCCCTAAAATAACTATTAGTCAAACTTCAATATTACAACGATCCTATCCCCTCTAATTAAAACCACCAAACACTACTTAAAGAAAAACCCAATTAATTACCGAGATTATGCAATATGATACACTATAATTAATAACTGCTTATTAACTTGGTCAGTACTTCTATTCCTTCTACCCCTACCCCGCTATATAAATCCCTCTCTCCCTACAAGTCTTTATCAAGTAAACGCCAAACCCCGTTCTTCCATTTCTAATATCTCACTTGTTTTATTCAATGAAAATAGTGAAGAAAATGAGTATGATCAAGCATCGATGGAATCCTAAGGAGGACGAGCTATTGCAGAAGCTAGTAGAGGAACATGGAGCAGAGAACTGGTCTCTTATAGGCCAATTGTTGTCGAGTCGGTCTGGAAAATTGTGTAGGTTTGGTGTAATCAGCTTAATCCTCTAGTAGATAATCGACCTTTTACTCTTAAAGAAGATAATACTATTATCAAAGCTCATGATGAATTCGGTAAACGATGGGCTAAGATAGCCGGTTTGTTACCAGGTTGAACAGATAATGCGATAAAAAATGTTGGCATTCCTTCCTTAAATGGAAGCACCCTTCAATGTTAGAAGATTTGACATTCGAAGACCCTCAACCTCCGTTCAATAAATCATTCAGTATCGGGGAGGGTAATAATTTAGGTAGTCCATAGAGATCTGATATGAACAATTTGGGCTTTAATAGGTTCCCTCAATTGTGTCTTAATCCGCTCATTGCCCCACCGAGTCAAATCTTACCTCTATCAGCATTTTCACCAATAAAGCCTGATACAATAATATCTCTTAGTCCTCATGGATCTGATTTAAGCAATTTGGGTTTATCTAGGTGCCCTCAGTTGAGTCTTTATCCACCTATTGCCCCACTAGGTGAAATTTGGTCTCTTTTATCATTTTCACAAGTAATACCTGAACCATCAACATCTCTGAGTCTATGTGGATCTAATATGAGAAATTTGGGTTTATCTAGGTTACCTCAGTTGAGTCTTTATCGACCTAGTGCCCAACTAGGTGAAATTTTGACTCTTTGATTAGTTGCACCAGTAATGCCCGATCCATTAACATGTTTGTGTCTCTCTTTATCTAGATTCAAATCTACCAAGAATTTGAATCTGGTGAATCGAATACAGCAAACAGGTCAACTGGCACCTGTATCGGCATCTAAACCCACTCCATCAAATTTTATGCCCCAATTTTCAATAGCTCAAAGTGGAAATGTTGGTCACAAGTACGGAGAAATAGTTGTTGAGCCTAGAATATTTTATGGTTTTGCAAGATATGATACGAAAAGAAGTTAAAAGTTACATGTAAACGCTTGATATTGAAAGAGCTTCAATGAACACAAAAGCAATAGGGATTCTATTCTTAACAAAATTGGCGTTAGCAAAGATTGAGTAAATGTTGAATAAGGAATAGGAAAAAATGAGATATCATAGTTATTATTTTCTTTTAACTTTAGTTGATGTTTTTATAGTATATCGTTAAGACTTTTGTAGGAATGTAGGAGAAAAAGAAAGAGAAAATATCTATATTTATAGAAGTGTATGTAAGCCCTAATCACCCTCACACCCACCCCACAACACCCAAAAATAGGAAGAAAGTAGAATTGAATATGAATTTTGATGAAATTGATCATTTTTATAGTATTGGAGGTGTTGTTATTAATATAGTTTTTTCTTTGATCCTTTTTATATTTAAATTTAACCATTAAAATAATCATTTTAGGTTTTTGATTAACTAATTGTTATTTGAGGTGGTAACAAAAAGAAAATTAATCGGTGGTTTTTTTTTCTTTTTGGTTTTCTCGAATGATAACCATTTTAAATTTGATGATATATTTTTATTTAGAAATAATTTAATTTTAAATTTTTAATCATTATTTTACCATTAAATGATCTACAGGCACACACTAGTGTTAATACCTAATTAAGTTTAATTAACTATATAAGACAAATACAAATATATTTGATGACTTATTTGAATAAATAATTAAAAATACAATTAATATCAATTAAAACCTAAAAGGAAGTAAAGCTAGTAGCTAACATAAAATAAGTGTGAACAAACTTATTTTAATAAATAGTTCAAAAGACTATAAATATTAATTTTTCTTCTTTCCTGTTATTTAATTCTAAAGTTCTATCTAATTTATAGATCATTCGATGAACTCCAAGGTGCAAGGAGAGCATTCTCAAAGTAATGTTAATGAATTTAATAATGGACAAATGAATCAGACTTATTTTACGTGTATGTTCATCTTGATTTTGAGGGGCGTATAACTATGTTTTTATGGAGAGATGGTCGATCCAGAATTAACTACACTTTTTTGGTGATATAGTGTATTTTGATACCATATATCAAACATATAAGTATCATATGATTTTACATCATTTATTGGAGTATGGACAAAATATAACTTTTGATTAAGCTTTTTATTTAAATCTTAATATGGTTATTATTGACATTTTTAAAGTCAATGGAAAGTATAACCCCACATATACTTACAAAGCTCGAGCAATATCAATTTCCATTAGAAAAAGGATGTCGAGAATCAGATATAAATTGGTTCAGTGGCACATACCTCTTAATGCCCCATCTCATTTGAGTTCACTCAAAAATGATAAAGTTTCTTTAATTTTTTTAACCAATGCATTTCTGAATATAATTTTACGTGAATAAACATGAAAGATGATTCTTACAATATAAAATATTGAAGAACATGGTTGGTTGAATAATTTTTTATAATATGCAACACATGTTTCAACAACATTTAATAATCATGTGTTTAGTGCTAGATGAAAAGTGAAATCTCAAAGTACTAATCATGTACTAAATGGATTTGGGCATTCAAGCATTGTAAAGCCCCAAGAGATTCGAAGTCCATATCAGACTTTGAAAAGTTTAAAAAAGTAGTCTGTAGAATTTTCTATGTTTTATGGACACTCGGAATTGGGGTGTTTTAGGCTTGGAGCCTTTTTTGATATTTTGATAGTGGATGTCGATCTCGAGTGGCTTGGATCCTACTTGAGATCCTTTTCAGAGTCGACACACCCACAAGTCACTTTTTCTAGTTGTGCGGGTTATGCCCCTAGGACTGGTCTGGTTGGATAGGTGGCCTTATGTGAGATCCTCTTTGGAGTCGACACAGCCTCAAATAACTCTTGCTAGTTGGGCTGGCAGTGGACTTGTTGGTTAGGTGGCCTAGATTAATTGTCGCTCTTGCTAGATGGGCTGGGAGCTGACAAGACTTGATGGTTACATGGGTTGGAGGCCCGACTTGTGGTTTATGGTAATATTTTCTCAGTAGACTTAGCTATTATGTGTACCTGTCGGACTTATGTAGGTCAGTTCAGGTTTTGTTTGAACTTGCACACTGATTAACGTTTCAAGGACACTTGATCCAATTTTAAGTGTCAACGATCGCTAGTCAGTATAAAACCGAACAAAATGAGTTAAGGTCGAATCCCACAGGGAGCGGTACGTGTTTAAGATTCAATAGGAAAGTGTGAACGTGATCAAATAAGTCATAGGAATAGAAATTATCGAATAAAGACATTATTCAAATCGGGGGGTGACAAGAATGTCAAATGGGGGGTTTTGGTTTGAAATTATCAGCTACAAACAGTGGTAAACAATACGAAATAACAATAATGAGACGGGTTCTTTGGATGTGATTCGATTATAGGCTAATATAGATAAATGGGTAATTACAACTATTAGAAAATAGCTAAGTATTAGTGAGTAAGCTAGACTATAGAGGAGGTAAACTTTCTCTCGAACAATTTACCCCGAATCAAGTAGAATTCTCTTGACCATCAACAAGCATGCAAAATAAGAACAACCCACACCTTTGTCCTTTCACTCTCTCGAGCTGAATGTGCAGAATTGGATTTAGGATTCACTCTCTCGAGCTGAACCCATGACAACCCAATACCCACAGACCATCAATCAATAATCTTAATTTTAAAACCTCTCTATCGAGCAAGCCAAAAACACGAGGGTAAAACTAAATTTGCTACTACAATTCTTAAATTAAACCACAATTAATGATTGAACTCACATCTAAACATCATTTAAACTAACAATTAGTAATACCCATAAGCTAAATCGGCCCATAATCACATAATCACACCCCAAGAATTGTGGTTTTAGCTAGACATCATAAAAAGATAAAAATCGTTACCAAATTGAGTTTCCATCAACTAGTAAGATTGATTTCGTCTTTACAATGGTTCAATTAGAAGATTCTCAAAGACCCACTTCCAATTTCTCAAAAGTGAAAAACTTCAATTCTTCAAAGCTAAAGGAAAACTAGAGAAAACTTGTCTCACAGTTCAAAACTTCAAAATATACTCAAATTATGTTATTAGATAGATGATAGATCCTAAACTAAATGTTCAAAAATGTATTTATAGTCGCCAAAAATGTGCTACAAAGAGTCACTCAGTGAAGTAAGTCGGGCTTGCCAAACCACTCAGCGATCCACCCTTTGGTCATTTCCATCGCCCTTCTGCCTTGTCCTTCAGCTTCCTCAAGGTCTGTAACTTTGGGCGATCCAACACTGCATCGCTGAACCACTGGACGATCCGCCGACTGCTCCTTTCTCTCACCAACTTGGTTCTTTCCTTCAGGGCTTGGCACACTAGAATTTTAGGCGGTCAAGCAGTCATTCGGCAACTCACCACGTGGACTTGGCGATAACCAGGTATGCTTTTCTTCATTCTTTTAGCTCGCTTCGTTCCTTTTTGCAAATTAGTGTCCTTGCTTTGTTCCTCAATCCATAAACTTGGAAATCAAGGATTTTAATCTATATAAATAAACCCCTAAATGAGTCCAAATCTCGGACTCATCACACACGAGTGTACCTTTTGAGCTCATGGGGTCCAATTAAGTTTAGTTTATCTCTAATTAGATTTACTTTTGGTATGCTCAAGTGTGCTTTCTTTTATACCTTCTTTGACCTTTGTGTGTGTCTCGATTCAATGTTTTTAGACATTTCCTTCTCAGTCAGCCTATGATGTCTACTAAGTACCTCTGTTTTGGTACTTATGCTACACTCTGCATCTTTTCGTGATGTAGGTCCTTGTACCAGCTATCGACGGTGATCGTCCATGCCATCTTTTGCAGCTTATGGATATCAGAGACGAGGATGAGTACTTGGCATCCTAAATAAGCATGTCTCCTTCTGTACTTGTGTTAGATAATCTTTTGCCTTTGAGACGTCTTGATGTGGTCCACTTTTGGGACTTGTATTTGTTCATATTAGACAGCTCTGTACTCGTGACTTCTAGGTGCTTGGACAATTTTTATTGTATATAATTTTTGTTTTGCTTTCGTTTCTATCTTTTCTTATTGTCAGTGTTATTTTCTAGTATGTTCTATCCTAGTACTCTTACTTGTCATTCTGGGTATGGATTGACTTACCTACTAGTGGGCTATAGTAGGTGCCAACATGACTTGAGAAGTCGGGTGGTGATATCATTTGTCATATTAAATATAGAATATAGTTGATCAATTATAATTAAATAATAAAAATACATATAAAAGTAAATATTTTATGTGCATTAGTTTGCTGTGAATACACTTAAATAGAATTTCCCTAAAAACAATTATCAGTCAAACTATAATTGTAGTTAAAATGGTTAGTTTGAATGTTATTATGATTTTTTCCTAAAATAATTGTTAGTCAAACTTCAATAATACTAAGATCCTATCCTATCTAATCCTAACCACCAAAAATTGCTTAAAGAAAAAACTAATTAATTCTTAAGAGTTAGCAATATGATACACTATAATTACTAACAACCTATTAACTTGGTCACTCATATCCCTTTTATCCCCATCCCCACTATATATATCCCATTCTCCCTACAACTCTTTATCAAGAAAACAAAAGGCCCCATTCTCCTATTTCTAATATCTCATTGGTTTTATTCACTGGAAACAATGAAGAAAATGAGTATGATTAAGTGTCAATGAAATCCTGAAGAGGACGAGCTATTGCAGAAGCTAGTAGAGGAACATGGAGCAAAGAACTGGTCTCTTATTGGCCAATTGATTCCGAGTCAATCTGGAACATCGTGTAGGTTCCAGTGGTGTAATCAGCTTAATCCTTAAGTAGAGCATCGACCTTTTACTCTTGAAGAATATTATACTATTATAAAAGCTCATGCCAAATTTGGTAATCGATGGGCTAAGATAACCCATTTGTTGCTAGGTCGGACAGATAATGCGATAAAAAATCATTGGAATTCCACCCTTAAACTGAAGCGCCCTTCGATGTCAGAATATTTGACATTTAAAAATTCAGATAGTCCATATAGATCTGATATGAGTAAATTTGGTTTTAATAGGTTCCCTCAGTTGTGTATGTATCCACACATTCCCCCCCAGGTTGAATTTGACCTCTTTCAACATTTTCACTACTAATGCATGATCTATATCCATTAATATCTTTAAGTCCACATGGATCTGATTTATGAAATTTGGGTTTATATAGGTGCCCTCACTTTAGTCCTTATCCGCCTATTTCCCCACTAGGTGAAATTTTACCTCTTTTATAAGTTTCACCAGTAATATCTAAACCATCAACGTCTCTGAGTCCATGTGGATCAAATATTAGCAATTTGGGTTTATCTAGATTACCTTAGTAGTGTCCTTATCTCCCCACTGCCCTACTAGGTGAAATTTTGACTCTTCCATCAGTTGCACCAGTAATGTCCGATCCATCAACACATGTGAGTCTCTAATGAGTCCACAATTTAGACTCTTTTAGGGCTTTATTTTAATAGATTTAGTGTCCTAAAATGCATATTTTGTGCCAATAACTGATGTAAATCCTTGAATTTCAGGTATTTGGATTGAGGAACAAAGCATGGACACTATTGAGCAAAATGGAACAAGGCAGCTGAAACGACGAGGAAAAGAAGGCCTGAGGATCGCCTAATCCATAGGGCGAGTCGCTGAATGGACATTGTCTCGCCTAATGTTCTAGTGTGCCAAGCCCTGAAGGAGAAAATCAAGTAGGTTATAGAAAGGATCAGTCGACGAGTTGCCGAATGATTCCACGATCCAGTGCCATATCGCCCAAAGTTACAAAGCCTGAAGTTGCTGAAGGCCAAAGAAAAAAGCGAGGGAATTGACCAAAGGGCGGATCGCCGAGTGGATCGGTGATCCTGACTTATTGAGTCGAATGGTCCTTCGTAACACATTTTTGGGTGACTATACATTTTTAAATTCTTTAGTTTGGTATCTAACATTCAATAGTTTTCATTATTATTCAGTTTTCAAGTTTGAGAGCTAAGAACTGAGTTTAGAGACAATATATCCTTAGCTTTGAAGATTTGAAGATTTCCATTTCTGAGAAATTGGAAGTGGGTGTTGAAGATTCTTCATCTTAGACCTTTGTAAAGACTATATCAATCCTACCTAGTTGATGGAAACACAACTTGGTAATGATTTTTACCTTTTTATGATGTCTAGCTAAAACCCCAATTTTTGGGGTGTGATTATGAGATTATGGGTTAATATAGCTGCTGGGTATTGTTAATTGATAGTATAAATGTTGTTTAAAAGTGATTTCATTCAGTAATTATGGTTGAAATTAATGGGTTGTAGTTGCAAATACAATCCTAACTTAGTGTTTTTGGCTTGCTCGAGAGAGGTTTTAAAACAAAAATTTCTAAATCGATGCTCTGTGGGAATTGGGTTGTCATGGGTTCATCTCGAGAGAGTGAACCCTAAACCCTTTTCCACACATTCAGCTCGAGAGAGTGAATGGACTAAAGCGAAGGCTGGTCTTAATTGTTGCTTATTGGTGTTCGAGAGAAACCAATTTGATTCGAGGTAAATTGTTCGAGAGAAAGTTTATCCCATTAAAGTCTAGCTTATTCACTGATTTACAACTATTCCCTATTAATTGCAAATAACCGATTGTCTACCTTAGCCCATAATCCAATCACATCCCAATAACCCGTCTCTATATTCCTGTTTTCGTGTTATTTGTTGTTTTAGTTGATAATTGAAACCAACCCCCTCTGATATTTGACACTTGTGTCACCCCTAATTTGAACAATGCTTTTATTCATAAATGTTTTTAGCTATGATTGACTTGAACATATTCTTACTTGCCTATTGATTCTCAATTATGAACCACTCCCTTGGGACTCGACCCCAACTCACATAGTTGGGTTATATTACTATTGAACGATTGCTGACACTTAGTATTGGATGAAGTGTCTTTGATAGCATTTTTTAATCAGTCTCTCTTTATCCGGATTCAGATCTACCAAGAATTAGAATCTAGTGAATCGAATCGAGAAAATAGGTCATCTGGCACGTGTATCGACATGTAAACCCACTCCATCAAATTTTATGCCCTAAAATTCAATAACTAGAGTGGAAATGTTGGTCACAAGTACGGAGAAACAGTTGCTGAGTCCAAATTTTTTGATAGTTTTGCAAGATATGATACAAAAAGAAGTTTAAAATTATATGTCAGATCTTGAGAATGAAAGGGCTTCAATGAACACAAAAGCAATAAGGGATTCTATTGTTAACAAAATTTGTGTTAGCAAAGATTGAGTAAATGTTGAATAAGGAGCTGGAAAAATTGAGATATCATTATTATTATTTTCTTTAAACTTTAGTTGATGTTTTTATAGTATCTCATTAGACTTTCTTTTAGGAATATAGGAGAAAAACAAAGAGAAAACATCTATATTCATAGAAGTGTATGGAAGCCCCAATCTCCCTCACCCTCACCCCCACCCCACCACACACAAAAATAAAAACAAAATAGAATTGGATATGAATTTTTAATTATTATTTTTGATGAAATTTATCATTTTTATAGTATTGGAGGTGTTGTAATATTATATATATATTTTTTCTATGATCCTTTTTATATTTTAATTTAATAATTAAAATAATTATTTTAGTCTTTTGATTAGCTAATTGTTATTTGAGGTGGTATCAAAAAGAAAATTAATTGGTGGTTTGTTTTTTGTTTTTTTTTTAGAGATAACCATTTTAAAATTGATGATATTTTTTTATTTAGAAATAATTTAATTTAAAAAAATCTAATCATTATTTTATCACTAAAATGATCTACAGTCCCATAATAGTCACTACTAAAAAACTGCTAAAAAGCGACGGACAGCGTCGCTCCAAAAAAGCGACGGACTAAGAGATGCCGTCCGTCGCTTTTTAATTAAAATAATTATTTTTAAAATTATTTTACAAAAAGCGACGGACTGCATCTCTTAGTC
>JAJOOS010003982.1:0-16686 GCA_029582725.1 Solanum chiquidenum
AACAATCGCGTAGGTTTACGATGAATACTCAAGTGTCCAACATTTGCAATTAGTGAAAGAAGTAGCCCTTGGACCTGAATCTCAAGTACTGGCAATGAATAAGTATTGTCTCCATGGTTTTAAGTTTCAAACTGAAGAAGTATCTAGGAACAAGAAAACAAATAATAGCGATGTCTATATACAAGGTGATGTTGATGGTACTGGTCAAACTATTGAATATTATGGTGTCATTCAAGAGATTATTGAAGTGAGGTATTCAGGTTGTCCTAATAAGAAGATTGTATTGTTTTGGTGTGAGTGGTTTGACCCATCACATAGAGGCAGAAAGGTGGACCATCAACATAATATAATTGAAGTTAAGCACATCAGGAAATACAGAAGTTATTGATCCTTTTATTATTGCACAACATACTAAACAAGTGTATTACGCTTCATATCCATTGCGTAGAGACAAAGCTGATTGGTGGGTTGTTATAAAAAGTAATCTTGTGGGAAGAATTGAAATTGACAATGTCTTAGATGTGGCGTATCAAAATGATGTTGCAATTGTTCAAAAACAAGTTGATGTTGAATTGGAAACCACACTACAACATCCTCAACACTTATTAGAAGAAGTATCTGATGATGAGATATTGAATGTTGAGGAAGAAATATCTGAGAATGAGGAAAACGAATCATTTGATGACGAAGAATGGGATGATAATGAAAATGAAACAACTGAGGAGGAAGAATGGGAGAATGATGGAATTGAAACAAGCGAAGAGGAATAGTGTAGAATGAAAGCTAGCTAGTACATATGTAAGTGTATTTTACTAATTTTATTTAATTTATGATTTTTATATATATTATACATGTAAATTTGCATACAGATGTCAGCAGGCGGTGACGGTGATAGACATCGCGAGCATCTTGGAGTTAGCCAGACTAAACAGGCTAAGAAGAAGAAGTCTAGGAGACCGATAGATCCTGAGGATATTGCAGGATCTATTTCTTCTGCGCCAGAGCGCATCAGCCATGATACTCATTTATTTGTTGTTCCGTTTGGTACGGTGGATCCTCGGCAATATTATCCTAATTATCGTCGACCAGTCGGTGCTTCATCTACTTCACAGGCACTGCCTTCATGACGCTACGAGGACCTACCTTTACAGGTTATTCGTCGAGCACGACCCTTATCGGCAGGTACTCGATCTCCCACAGGTACATCTCCTCAGTTATCTGCTATGAGGCTTGGAGATTCTAGTAGCGAGCAGTCAGATGCTATGGCCGGTACGCCTCCATTGACTCAGTGTTTTGTGCATCCTGATGTATCACCCTTGTCTACAGCTGCATCTAGTGCTACACCACATGATACGATGTCTGCTCTAGCTCCTGGCATGAAGGACAGACTTGGTAGAGTCATGATTGAGCCGGATGGATCATCGTAAGTTTGTTTTGTTATCTATTTGTTAGTTTATTTTATTTATTTCTTATACTTTAATATATTATGCATGAACTAACATATTTATTATGTGTTTTGCATGTGGCATCCTGCAAAGGATGTTGCCCAGGCTTTAAAAGAGTGTATTAGAAGACTCTATACACAAGCTTATCACTCTTGGAGCGAGATTCCAAACAGTATACGCCAGGCGATGTTTAATAACTTTAAGGTATATATTTTTTAGTTAAATTTAGTATACTTTACTTTTTTTTTACTATCGATTTAATTAACGTTATTCAATTTTTTTTCAGACTATGTGTACTTGGGAGTCGAGGTACAATTTGGTCATTTGGACCACATTTGAGAGGAAGGCATCCGCCAGACTGTTTAGCTGGCTAAAGAGCGTTCGGGATAGTGGTGAACGTCCCGATTGGATGTTGCCTCATGTTTTTGATGAATTGGGTCAGTATTGGAACACAGACAAGTTTAAGGCAATATCAGATCAAGCCAAAATGGTTAGAGCCAGTCTTAAAGGTGGCTCGTTGCACACCGGAGGTGCAAAGACGGATGGAACAATTGCACGAGAGATGGTAAGTTCTAATTCAAACTTTTAAATAAATAATTCGTTGATACATATATATCGTTATAAATTTCAGTTTTTATTTATAAGAAAAAGAATTGGGACGCACTCCCATTGAACTAGAGGTTTTCAAAAAGACTCATGTCAGGAAGAAAGAAAATGAGTCGGATCCGGATGTGTGGGTGGAGGAAAGGGTCGAACGAACTTTTGTAAGTTATTTAATATGAATAATATATATCAATAGTGAATATATTTATGATATGTATATATATTGATGTCAATATTTATATTTAATATGCAGAATGACTTTCATAAGTACGTCGCTGAGAATCTAGATAGTTCGGTTCAATTGACACCTGAACTGTCCACTCAGATTTGGAAAGAAAAAGTGGTAAGGGGACACACAAGGGTAGATGCTATGGTCTAGGCTCTCACAACGATGTTAGACGCCTTCAGTCAGGCTTAGAAGGTATTGGATCGTCACGTCAAGCTGAGGCACTTGACGGTGTTCAGATTGCTGCTATGTCGGATAAAATAACTAAACTTACAGCGGCACTAGCAGAGTCGGAGTGGAAAAGAGTAGCTGAACAACAAAGCATGAGTGCGACCGTTCAACAAATCAAAGAACAAGTGATGAGCCTCGCTCGTCGACCCACTACTTCGGCTCCCGATGACACCGACGACGAGAGTGATGAGGATGATTATGTAGATCTCAATCCCTAGTTTAGATCTCTGGACATTTATGAACTTTTTGAAATTATAAAACGAATTTTAAAAGACTTTATAAGTCTTGAATTTATGATTTAGATACTTTTGAATGTTATTTTAAGTTTGTTGTTTTATGTTTTGTTTAGATTGTTTATAATTTTGTGGGTTTGATTGGGCTGAATAGTGTAGAATTGAATTGAATTGCATATGCAGGTGGGCAGCAGTAGCTGCGAGCTGCTACTGTCAAAAATATTGCAGAAAAAGCAACGGACAGCGTGGTTTAGTCCGTAGCTTTTTAGGGTTTTAATTTTTTTTTAAACCCAGAAAAGTGACGGACAGCGTGGTTTTGTCCGTCGCTTTTTTGGGTTTTTAAAAATAAAATTTCCAAAAAAGCGACGGACTGCGTCGCCCTTTACAAATTTAAAAAAAAATGAAAATGAAAATAAAGCGAAGTAGTCCGTCGCTTTTTTAAAAAAATTCAAAAAAAGAAGAAGTAAAAAAGCGACTCAGTCCGTCGCTTTTTTAGCGACACAGTCCGTCGCTTTTTAGCTACGCAGTCCGTCGCTTTTTGAAAAGCGTCGAGCTAAAAAGCGACGGAAGTGACTGCGTCGCTTTTCCGTCGATTTTGACCAAAAAAGTGACGCAGTCCGTCGCTTTTGGCCGTCGTTTTTTGATAATTTTTTAGTAGTGTATGTAACGCCATATCATGATCTAATATGTGTGGATTACTTTCTATACAATAACACCATACTAAGCAATTTTTGTTCACATTTCCCTTTATTTATATAACAAATCAGTAACACAAGCAAGTGTGTACCTCATATTTTACCCTCTGACAGAGACTCTCAAGCTCTCTCGCGATATTCTCTACAACTTTACCCGAATTAATTAAAAGAAAAAGTATAAAATTCAACCTTTCTACCTATTCTTTCTCAAAATGTCTGACACTTATGTTTACATCAAGATTTAACAATTTCATAAATAATGTAATTATTTAAAACAATTAAATGGATATAACAACCAACGGAAAAAGTTGTAAAATACACTTATTTTTTAATTTCAAAATACTCACGTTGATCTACATGATCAATGTGAAAACTTATATATATATATATATATATATATATTCCTCTACACCTTTTTATTTACTATATCTCCATAATAATTTCATACCATATCTTTCATAATAAATAAATAAAACAATACGAATCCCCAACTTTCCTCCAATTATTTACAAAATCTTCACACTTACCTTTGCGCAAACATTTAACAAATCCAAATAATTAATTCATACAATTAAATGGTAGCACAACCAATTAATGAAAAAAGTGGTATAAATACCACAAACAAAATAATAAACATCCACACACACCATTTATCTTCATAGTCACCATCGGCTCATAGTGGTTAATTGAGGTTAGTTTTTTGATATTCAATATTATTATATGAAACTTACCATTTATTGCAATACTCTATCCTTAGTTTGACAAATACTTATACAGAAGTACTACAATGGATAAAAAAAAATAAGGATCGGCCCCAAATAATTAGTTCAGAGAAATGTCAAGGTAAACTATTAATGATAATATTCATAACTATATTAAATTGTTCTTCTAAACATTTATTTTTGAATACAGATACAACTGAAGAATCAAGTAAATCGGTTAGAGTGATGTATTAAAATATTATGCAAGAGTGAATTGCATATTTCAGAAAGGAACCGAAGCAATAGAAAAAATATATATACAGAGGAGTTTCACAAGATCAAACAAACAAAGAATGACATGACGTTTTTCATGTATTGATTTCTGTGTAATAAGGAAATAAATTATGATTAGAGAATATATTCTCTAAACATCAATCTAATAAATAGGCCATTGTTGATGTATTATATATATATATATATATTAGCAAGGAAAATAAAGTTTTTTTTAATAGACTATATATTCTGACTTATTCATTAAGAATGTATTATTCACATTAAATAGATACTAAATTTGATAAGTTTCATTATGTATCATCATTTCAAATGAAAAGATAATGATATGCTCAAATAATATAATGATATAATTAATCCAAAATAAAAAATATCCTAACACATATCTATTAAACATCGCGCGAAGCGCGGACATGTTCCCTAGTTAATAATACATAAAAATATAGTAGTGTTAATGACTAGGGCCAAATGCAATAAACTGATCATACAAGAATGAAATAAACAGACAAATAAACAGTTTAATCTAAAATAATAATGAACCCCCAAAAAGTTACATTCTAATTAATCTTTTAAAAGACATTGGAAAGAATGAAAAAAAAATCAAAAATTCAAGATCGTGAAATGACAACAACAAATTATTTATCAAAATCACCGATTTTATTTTTTAGAAAGAGGAAACCCAAAAATTACAACAACCACCTTAAGCAGTAGTCTAACAAAGTAGGTTTGAAGATACTGACCGCAGATGGCAAAGATTGAAAGATTGTTTCGATAACTCCGCCTTGATGAGCAATAAAATAAACATCAAAAAGAACGTAACAAGTGGTGTAGTATATATATATATATATATATATATATTTAGCAGGTACTTCTTTTTCCCCAAAACCTTTGAAGAACCATCCATAAAGACGTGGGAACAATTCCTATAGTCTGACCATGATTCATGCCATTTTTTTAGCATTTAGGTGCCACTCAACAAGAATTAAGCAATTTTTTCAGTTTTATTTTGTGTGTGTTAACCCATGAATTTTTTGGTGATATGACTTTTGGACAGTTTGTTTTTTCAAATCATTTACAAAACAATCTATAAGGACCAGAGGAACAATTTTTATATAGTCTCACCATGATTCACACCACTTTGTTTTAGCATTTTGGGGCCACTCAACAAGAATTAGGCGATTTTTTCAGTTTTTCGTGTGTTAGCTCATGAATTTATTAATGCTATGACTTCTAGGCATTTTTTTCAAATATTTACAATATCATCCATAAGGACCTGGGAAACAATTCTTGTAGCCTTACCATGATCCACACCACTTTTTTCGCATTTAGGGGCCACTCAACATGAATAAGATGAATTTCTGAAACTTTCGCGTGTGTTAGCCCATAGATTTCTTGGTGATATGACTTCCGAATTTTTTTTCTTCAAAATGTGTATAGAACCATCCATAAGCACCTCGGGAATACTTCCTACATCCTCACCATAATCCACGCCATTTTGTTAGCATTTAGGGGCCACTTAACAGGAACTAGAAAATTTTCTCAGTTTTTCATGTGTGTTAGCCCATGAATTTCTTGGTGATATGACTTTGAGACACTTTTTTCCAAACCCTTTATAGAACCATGTGTAATGAATCGAGACACAATTTATAAAGCCTCACCATGATCCACACCACATTTTTTTAGCATTGAAGGGCCACATATTATATAGGAATTAGATGATTTTCTTTGTTTTTCGTATGGTTTAGCCCATTAATTCTTTAGAGATATGTGTTTTGGGAACTTTTCTTCCAGAACCTTAATGGAACCATCCGTAAGGACCTGGGGAACAAATCCTATAGCCTCACTATGATCCATGTCATTTTTGTAACATTTGGGGTCACTCAAAAGGAATTAAATAATTTTATTAGTTGTATGTGTGTTAGCCCATAGATTTTTTGGTGATATGACTTCCGGTCACTTTTTTGCAGAACCTTTACAGAGCCATATGTATGGACCCGGGGAACATTTCCTATAGCCTCACCATGATCTACACCATTATTTTAGTATTTAGGGGCCACTCAATAAGAAATAGGCGATTCTCTCAATTTTACATGTGTGTAAGCCCATGTATTTTTTGGTGATATGGCTTCCAGGAATTTCTTTTCTAGAACCTTTAACAAACCATCCATAAGGACCAGGAGAACAATTCATTTAGTCTTACCATGATCCACGCGATATTTTTTAACATGAAGGGGACACTTAACATGAATTAGGTAATTTTTCTTAGTTTTTCGTGTGTGTTAACCCATGCATTATTTGGTGATACGTCTTCCGCGAACTTTTTTCCAGAACCTTCATAGAACCATCCGTAAGGACATGTGAAATAATTATTATAGTCTCACATTGATCCATGCCACTTTTTTTAGCATTTAGGGGCCACTCAACCGGCATTAAACTATTTTCTCAGCTTTTCATGTGTTAATGCATGTATTTTATGTGATATGACTTTCGAGCACTTTGTTCAAGAACCTTTGCAGAACCATTTGTAACGACCTGGGAACAATTAATATATTGTAATGACCCAAACCATCGTTAATAGGAAAAAGAGCAACGTCTAAGGAAAATTGGGCCACCCTCTTGCCAGACCGGGCCAGTTGTCGCTTCAGCGGTGGAGCTCTAGCGGGGTAAGTTGGCGCTAGAGCGGGATAGGTGAGACATAATGTAAATAATGCAAAATCTTATTTTCTCCTTCTTTCAAAAACATCTAATTTAGACGTAAACCACCCCAGAAACCCTCCAAAGGCTGCTCTAGGCTTGGGAAAGAAGGAGGAGGAGATTCCTAGTGTAAGGAGATCAAAACCTTGTGGATTCTTGGCCAAAGTCACCGTATTGTCATCCGTAAAACCAGAATCGAAGCAAAAATTTCGTGCAGCAGTTTGGCGCCCAGGTAGGCTAGGTTTTATTAATTGGGTAGTTATAAATCTGTGCTAACTGTGTAGTATGATGTAAATCAATGGTAGGAATTATGTGTATGCCTTATTGCACCGAATAAAAGATGACTTAATCATAGGAAGAAGCCTTAGACGATGAACTAGGGCTAGGTATGGTCGAGTTATTGTCTTAGTGATATATGTTGATGAATACTTCAATATGATGGTTGTGATTTCCTATTAGTGTGATGTATGTTAGTAATTACTTCGTTATAATGCATGTATGTATGTAAATGTTGCATTATTGATCACACAAATCGTATATAAGGATAATTGAATGAGGTAGGCCATGAATCATGACTTGATTGTATGATTTGAGAATATACTTGTGATTGTGATTGTGGCTTGTTGAATGGATCGGGTGTTGCATTTCGACACACTAACTGGATCGGTTGCCACGTTCCGACATAAATACATGGATCGGTTTCCACGTTCCGGCATAAATATATGGATCGATTTCCACATTTCGGCATAAATATATTGATCGGTTGCCACGTTTCGGCATAAACATTGGATCGGGTACCACGTACTGGTACACTAATAGTTTGGGTGTGGGTTTCGTGAGAGGACCATTGACTTGACATAACTGCATATCTTGAGAATTATGAAATGATCCATTTGTTCGTAAGTAAGAATTGATACTATATTTCTCCGGAAATGTTAAATGATTATTATGACCTATATATGATTGTTCTACTATGTCGAGTAAACTTGTTATGTATCTCCTTGTTGAATGAACTGGGAAAGGGCAAGGGTTCAAGAGTTGTTAATGTTAAGAGAAAGGTTGTCTGTGTATTGCAAGAGATTAGTGGTTAGAGGTCAGGAAGCCTTGATAAAAGATGACATGTGGCAAGGACTGGGTAAGATGAAGAGAAGGCAAGGGTATGTCGTGTGTGATTGTTCGTTGAATTTTTGTAGTTGTAAGTGTGGACTCTTATATGAGTTAGAATGGTTAGGCTATGACTAAGAACCTAGTAATATGGGTTGACTGAGTCAGAAGTTAGTAGTAAGGGTACTAGTGTAATTTTGAGGATTTGAGAGAGGGTAAAGGTAGAGAAGCGAGTGGTTTTATTGCATTATCTTGCTAGTTGAATTCTTATATTATGTGGTGGGCATCGGGTTGAACGATAATGCCTACCAGTACGTGTGATTTTTTACTGATACTATTCTTTCTATGCCTTTGGCATAGACTGGATGCAGGGTCGGTGATGTCTCATTAGGTGAACACGAAGAAAATCTCCAGCAGCTTCTATTTTTCCTTTCGCATGGTAGGAGTTGTGTCTTTTCATTATCATGTCTGTCTTTGTACTCTTAGTAGCTCTTGTACCTGTTTAGACTAGATCCTTGGGGACGTTAATTACTTTACAAGCCTTACACCGAAATTGTTTTAAAAGTTCTTAATTATGAAACCCTGTTATTTCATTTTTCTTCATTTTTCTTTAATTTCTGCATGTTTTAACTATTGGATTAGGGTTCTCCTACTTAGGTGTTAGAGTAGGTGCCCGCACGGCCCGGTGGGTTGGGTTGTGACAAATTGGTATCAGAGCCCAGGTTACCGATCTCCAGTACAAGAGCAAAATATGGACTACACTCATGCAGATTGGTGTGTTGACGTCCACATCTAATCTTCAAGAGGCTAGAAAGTTGTTCTACTTTTCTCTCATTTCGTGCGAGTGTCGCTTATGGTATGAGTTGAGTCCAATTATTATCTCTCCATTTCAATTGGTATCTCAACAAAGTGAACCAGACATCGTGGTCACGACTGAAGTAACACAAGCAAGGTAAATTGGATACGAGAAGGTTCCAATTGATATCTGTCCCTAAGGGTTGCTTAATTGTATGGATGACCTGAAATGGTCATCCATGGAGCAAATTAACTAATAATTTGGACTTGTCTGTGAATTGTATATTGGAAATTGTGAATGTGTTCTTCTTGTTATTTGAATTAACTGTGATTGTGGAAGTTGTAGTTGCTTGGATGTGATGATACAATTATATGCCCAATAAATGTGTGTCTGAACTTTGATATGTGCAATGTGCTGGCCGAATTGTTGAAATCATGCAAGTTGTAATTGCTTGAGTATCGTGAAACTCATTGTGAAAAGAAGGTCATGCCCAAGTTCAACGCACGGGTCTAGATGATTACGATGTGATTCGTAAGAGAAATTTGGACGTGTCTTGCGCTTGAGTAATAACCGTGTGAATGCCTGGGTGTAGCCTAGGGATATGTGGGTTGTGGTGATTATATTAAGGAGAATGAGTTGGATTAGGTATCGTTGAGATTAACTCGGGGTAGACATCGATTATCCTAGCTAATGGGATTACTCTAAAAATTCATGTGTTATAACTGGGAACCTTTGGGAGAATTCAAAAAAGAAAAGAACCCTAAAAAAATTATTGGCAGGGGTTCTATTTCTGTTATGGCCGCTGGGGCGGGAGTTTTCCCTCCAAGGCGAGGCAGCCAGTGCGGGATTCCTCCCGCCAGAGCGGGACAGGGCGAGACAGAATCTCAGCCCTGTCTCCCCTATTTTTCTTAGTCACAAATTCAGACCTAGAATGGTATCCGAACTAATCCCCACATTTCAACCAGTATTTAGCAATAGAATAGTAAGTAAAAAAAAACTTAGCATTTAAATATTTGGCCATGATAGACAGCAAAAACTAGCATCCATGTGCTTCCAAAAATTAAGGGAAAACAAAAAAGAATCTAGTATTGTTCATTACATGCCAGCAAGGGCGAAAAACCAAATCAAGTCCCATGAGAATGGGAAGTGTCGCTCTCGGACCCCATGTCCTCTGGTGCTGTCTCGCCAGCCCAAGCGTCACTCAACCAGGGAAACTCCACGAAGTCCTCAGGCTTGAGCGTGGGAAGCTCCTATTGGGGGCGACACATGAGAAGATGATCTTCAAGGTCTTCCACATTCGGCCCAATAAGCGATCTCTAGCCAGATTCTTCTTCCTCTCTCATCGCAGCTGGCGGTGGAGCATCTCCGACTAAAGGGCAGTGAAAGGTGGAACCGACGTTGAGGTGCTAGATCGAAAACCCCAAAGTTTTCTCCGGATGACTGCCAAATCTCCTCCACCTGTGTGCTTGAGAGTGGGGGCTGGGACTCGGTGGAAAGAGTGTCGTCATCTGCACCATCATCCCCTCCCTCATCATCTGCCTCCGCAGTCTCCTGATTGCTGCTGGCCCGACCTGTCCTCCTTCGCTTGCTCCTAGAGGTAGAACCCTACCTAATTAAAAGAGGGTGAAAGGGGGGATCCATGGGAAGTGCCTCATCAGTGTTTAGGAGTGGCACTCCCACTCGTTTGCATAGTGCTGTCACCAGTCCCGGTAGGAAGAAGGCCTTCTTGTTGCCCTAATAGAACATCTTCCATTCGGAGATGATATGTGCCCCCACATTTAGCTCGATGCCCTGTATAGCGCACGCCACCACCAAGGCCCGAGGAAATGTCACATCGATGCGATTTCTCGATGGGCGGATCCTCCTAGTAACCAAGTGTAGCCACCTCTTAGCATTTGGTGACCAGTCCGTACTAGTGATGCCCTCTACAGTAGCCCAGTAGATCTCAACCAGCCCAGATCCATCTCTCTCAGCTTGGCCTCGTACTCTACATTTGAGACCTCGAGCACCTCTAGTGCCTCGTTGATGGTTGTGGCATTAAGGGGGATGCCAACTCCCCGGATACGAATGACGGGGTGAGGGTCGTCCCATCTAACAGTAGGTAGGACGGCATAGAACTCCCTCACCCAGGTAGAGCGAGCAGCAGGGGGAGCCTCTGTCAGTGGACCTCAGCCAAACTCCATAAGTTGAGCATGAAAGGCAGGCACCTTCTTCTCCAGATTCAGCAAGTGGAAACCCCACTCTCAACAGAATTTAGTGTTCCGCTGGTCATGGAACCGTTCTTGACTAACAACATCAGGAAACTAGACAAAGGAAAAATTCTCTTCATTGATGCCAGCCATTTAGAGAAGCCTGCAAAAAGTTATTAAGTACGTTACAACATCGATGGATTAGGCAACATCTGGTTAATAAGGGAGGGAAATATTTTCTATCATAAAGGGATACATGCCACTGGTTTCCATATCCCGCCACAGTGGCCAAAATCCTGTTATAGTGGGATGATGGAGGCCGCCACAGTGGGATGAAGGTCGCCAGAGCAGCCTTCATCTGGGACGAACACCCGGCGCGATCATGGCGCCTCTTCATCCAAAAACCCTCATTTTCAAAGAATTTCAGCATATCAGAACCTATAAAGTACCCTAGTACCTAAATATGAAATCATTTTAGCAAAATAACCCCTAAATAGTGCCGAAATTCGAGTTTTACACCAAGAGACCTTTAAACTTCCCCCACTCGCCTTGGTATCGATTCGACCATATTTTTACAAAATCCTTATGCCTAGGACGTTGTGAAGACATTAGGGACGACGTTTATTTATAAAACAAGCAACCTACTTTATTTTTGAAAACTACCCCAACAACCTATCTTACCCAATCGATTGGTGTCATGCAATCGTTGTTAGTTAAGTATTGAAGTAAACAGAGTAGGGACCAAGAACATTACCTTAGAATTGACATTCAGAATGAAGTGATTGAGAGGGTTTTTGAAATTTTTGGGAGAGTTTAGGGAGAAATGGGGGAATATGATCTTTTTCCCCTATGTATTATTTCTCGGTCTCCCGCTATAGCGGGAGTATCCTTGCCACAGTTGCCCCTCCCCAGTGGAAGGGTTGTCGCCCTGGCGGGGTCAGGCTGTGTAGATAGACCGCATTCGTTTCCTCGTGTATTGCCTCAAATTAGGAACCGACTATTTAAGTATAGCACCTTCAAAGTTTCCAACTTCAAAAAACCTCCATTCTTCGTGATTTTGTAAAGGGATCGATATGGTAATTTAGAATTACTGCAAAAAAGGGCATGTTTATCTCTTTGCTAGTAGTTCGGGGATGAAAAATGGGTAAAATGGTATCTATTGTAACGACCTGAACCATCGTTAATAGGAAAAAAATAATGTCTAAGGAAAAATGGGCCACCCTCCCGCCAAAGCGGGCCAGCTGTTGCTGCGGCGATGGTGCTCTAGCAGGGTAAGCTTGCATCAGAGTGGGATATGCGAGACAGAATGTAAATAATGCGAAATCTTATTTTCTCCTTCTTCCTAAACCACCTAATTTAGACGTAAACTACCCCAGAAACCCTCCAAAAGCTTCTTTAGACTTGGAAAATAAGGAGGAGGAGATTCCTAGCGTAAGGAGATCGAAACCTTGTGGATTCTTGGACAAAGTCATCGCATTGTCATCCAGAAAACTAGAATCGAAGCCAAAATTTCGTGCAGCATCTTGGTGCCCAGGTAGGCTAGGTTTTACTATATGAGTAGTTATAAATCTGTGCTCACTGTGTAGTATAATGTAAATCAACGGTAGGAATTATGTGTAGGCCTTCGTGCACCGAATAAAAGATGACTTAATCATAGGAAGAAGCCTTAGATGATGAACTAGGGCTAAGTATGGTCGAGTTGTTATCTTAGTGATATATGTTGATGAATACTTCAATATGATGGTTGTGATTGCCTATTAGTGTGATGTATGTTAGTAATTAATTTATTATAATGCATTAATATATGTGAATGTTGCATTATTGATCACATCAATCGTATATGAGGATAATTGAATGAGGTAGGCCATGAATCATGACTTGATTTTATGATTTGAGAATATACTTGTGATTGTGATTGTGGCTTGTTTAACGGATTGGGTGTTGCATTCCGACACTAAGTGAGATCGTTTGCCACGTTTCGTCATAAATATATGGATCGGTTTCCACGTTCTGGCATATAAATATGGATCAATTTCCACGTTTCGTCATAAATATTAGATCGGGTACCACATACCGGTACGCTAACAGGGTAGGTGTGGGTTCCGTGAGAGGACCATTAACTTGACATAACTGCATATCTTGAGAATTGTGAAATGCTCTGTTTGTTCGTAACTAATAATTGATATTGTATTTCTCTAGAAACGTTAAATGATTATGATGACCTATATGTGATTATTCTACTATGTCGAGTAAACTTGTTATGTATTTCCTTGTTGAATGAACTGGGAAGGGGCAATGGTTCAAGAGTTGGTAATGTTGAGAGAAAGGTTGTCTGTGTGTTGCAAGATATTCGTGGTTAGAGGTTAGGAAGCCTTGATAAAAGACGCCATGTGGCAAGGACCGGGTAAGATGAAGAGAAGGCAAGGGTATGTCCTGTGTGATTGTTCATTCAGGGGAATGTTGGTAGTTGTAAGTGTGGACTCTTCTATGAGTTAGAATGGTTAGGCTATGACTAAGAACCTAGTAATGTGGATTGACTGAGTCGAAAGTTAGTAGTAAGGGTACTAGTGTAATTCTGAGGATTCGAGAGACGGTAAAGGTGGAGAAACGAGTGGTTTTATTTCATTATCTTGCTAGTTGAATTCTTATATTATGTGGTGGCCGTCGGGCTGACCGATGATGCCTACCAGTACGTGTGGTTTTGTACTGATATTATTCTTGCTATGCCTTTGGCATAGTCTGAATGCAGGGTCGGTGATGTCTCATTAGGTGAACACGAAGAAAATCTCCAACAGCTTCTATTTTTCCTTCTGCATGGTGGGAGCTGTGTCTTTTCATTATCATGTCTGTCTTGTACTCTTAGTAACTCTTGTACATGTTTAGACTAGATCATTGGGGGTGTTAATTACTTTACAAGTCTTAAACCAAAATTATTTTAAAAGTTCTTAATTATGAAACCCTGTTATTTCATTTATATCCATTTTTCTTTAATTTCCGCATGTTTTAACTATTCGGATATGAGGATTCTCCTACTTAGGTGTTAGAGTAAGTGCCCGCACGGCCCGGTGGGTCGGGTCCTGACATATATCCTCACTATGATCCACACCACTTTTTAGCATATAAGGGCCGCTCAACAAATGTTTGGCCATTTTCTTAGTTTTTCGTGTGTGTTAGCACAAGGATTTTTTTGGTGATATGGTTTCCGAATGCTTATTTTTTCGAAACTTTATAGAACCATTTGCAAGGAATCGGGGAAAAATTCTTCTTGCCTCACCCTGATTCGTGCCACTTATTTTTAGCATTTATGAGTCACTCAACAGGAATTAGATAAATTTCTCAATTTTATGTGTGTATTAACCCATAAATTTTTTGGTGATATGTCGTTTGGGTACTTTTTTTCCAGAACCTTTACAAGACCACTCATAAGGACCTGGGTGTTAGATATATACTATTAACCATATGTTTAGATATAATATTTATTATAGAATAAATATTTATTCAGTTTTAATAGATCATATATTCGTTTATGGTGTCTATTTACGTATATAGTAGATGATTTAGTGTATAGAGTTTTAGCTTATACATAGAGGATTAAATCATCGATTCTTATAAGTATAAAGTCTTTTGGTCACAGTCTAGGATGGAAATTGGACATGCCATCGGTACGATTGTAGCACATGATTATATATAATTTATCTTGATTATGGGAAAGGTGTAGTTCCAACTTGTTGTGCTAGTGCATTTTGTATGTATTGAATGGGACCGAGTAGAGATAGTTTGTAATGAGCCTCCAGGTCATTCTTAAATTAAAGCATTCATTCCATCGTTTAGAGCGTTTCTGTAGCATTTCTGTAGCGACCCCAAGTCATTTATGACTTGCTGGCACTGACTGTTCGGTCGCCTGGTCGTTCGTTTGGGTTTTAGGCCCATTTCCCTGTTTTGGAGATTTTATAACTTGAAAAGTTGACTTTGGTCAACTTTCTTGGAAGACGTGCTCAGATGAAAATTTTGACAGCTAGATTAGCTTCGGAATATCGATTTTGGTCTAGAACGACCCTTTGTTCACTTCCCGAGGCTTTAGATGCCCGTTGTGGAATCTGGCTCAAAACGATACTGGGTGTGGGACCCACTTTTCATCGAAGCGATCTCCAATGGAAATTCCGACTTCACCGTTGAGTCCGAAATATCATTTCCAATCAGATTCCATACATGATTTGTGTTTTTTCGACTCCGAACGAGTCCGGAACATCAAAATTTAAGTTTGAAGAGTTGTTGAATTCTAACGCGGGGGTGACGTGGCAGCGTTGTTGAAATCTGGAAATTTCCAGATTTAAGGACAATTTTCGTCCATTTTTCTTTCCTGATCTTCAAACATAGATATCTCCTCCATTTTTTGCTCAAATTAGGTGATTCAAAAGGCTAATTTCAAGAGAATTTCGTGGGAAATCTAGAGGTGAGCTCAGAAACGCGAGGGGAGGCTTCATTCGAGGTAAGAAATCGAATTTAGCTACTGCTAGAGTGATTTTCGGAATGAATTTTTGTTGAACTTTGAAAGGTTAGATCTTTGATTATCTTAGGTCCGTTTTGAGTCATTCTTGAGGCTAACTTGTAGAGTTTTTCGCAAGGATCGTCGTGGTATAATCTGTTTGGGGTGGAAGGGTCTCGTTTTTCCATAAATTGGTGATCAAGGGGCTGTCAAGTCGTAAGTCAAGACTTATTAATGATTTTAATTGTTGGGGCTGATTTGCTATGGTTTAGGCATCTTTTTGTGCTAAATTTTGGGGTATTAGTTTAGTAAGGTTTTTGGGACGTTTTCACGAATTCGTTTTTGGGATTCCAATTGTGGGTCCCACAATCCCGTTTTAGACCCAATTTTGGGTCCGTCTCCGAAAAATGTAATTTTAGTGTCAACTTATTCGTAATGATGAGGTGATTAACCTTTTGATAGTGGGAAAGCATTTGGAGACCGTTCGGAGGGAAAAAACTCTAGTACCGTGAGTTGGAGCACGCGTGATCGACTTTCAGGTAGGCTATGGTTTTCCCCTCGTAAGATTGAGCATGTTTAGGCAATTGTTTATTGATTTGCTTGAGTATGGACGGGTTCGGGTGTCGAACGTGCTAAATTTCTATAATTCCTGCCTTAGACCTTAATTCGGGAAATTGTTGGATTATGACAGCATGACTTTTAATATTATTGAACATCCATACCTTGTGGTGCATATGATAATATTGATTTGAAATATGTTTGGCCTTAGTCTAGGCTTAGACTAGTGTTGCCATAGACTTGCGAGGTTTCAGATGTCGTTGGGCAGTAGAACTTTTTCCGACGTCGTTTCGGACGGTCAGCTCCTCGTAGACTGATATAACAGACTGGAGTCTAATAGTCTGAGCCTTAGCTAGGCGGTAACTCAGCTTCTGACCTTGTATCCATAATGCCCTGCTTTTCTTTTGGCTACAGTACCCGGTTAGAGTCCGTGG
>JAJOOS010003983.1:0-22605 GCA_029582725.1 Solanum chiquidenum
CCTCGGATACTAGAGGGGAATAATTTCCTTAAGGGGACACTGTGCATTCAGTGGGCTTGATCTTTTTCTGATTCTGTTTTTCCAGATTGTGGTACGTTTTTCCAGATTTTAGTTTCTTAATTAATTTCTGTTCATCTATTCTTACTGGTCTGTTAAACTTTAGTTACTTCGTGTTTCTGCAAAGTTTATTAACATCAGTAATTCTGTTTTAAACACAGATTGGCAACAGTGAGTTGGTTAGATGTACAAATAACTTTTCGCCGGAAGAGATGCTTGGGCAGGGTGGGTTCGGAGGTGTATATAATGGATATCTCAGCGAATCTGACTCCTATATTACTGTTAAGAGGGTTTCAAGGGAGTCAAAGCAAGGAATAAAAGAGTATGCATCAGAAGTCAGGATTATCAGCCGATTAAGACATAAACATTTGGTGAAACTCATTGGTTGGTGCCATCAAAAAAGAGAACTTCTGCTTGTCTATGAGTTTATGCCTACTGGAAGCTTAGATCACCATCTTTTCAAGGGAAAAAGCCATTTGACATGGCCAATAAGATTCAAGATTGCTCAAGGCTTGGCATCAGCGTTGTTTTATCTACACGAAGAATGGGAACAATGTGTGGTGCATAGGGACATAAAGTCTAGCAATATTATGTTGGATTCCAATTTCAATGCTAAACTTGGGGATTTTGGTTTAGCTAGGCTAGTTGACCATGATAAGGGATCCCAAACAACAGTTTTGGCAGGTACGATGGGTTACATGGCTCCTGAATGTCTCACCACTGGCAAAGCTAGCAAGGAAACAGATGTCTATAGCTTTGGTGTTGTCGCGTTAGAAATAGCTTGTGGAAGGAAACCTATTGATCCTAAAGCTGAGGAGCATCAAGTAAATATTATCGAATGGGCTTGGAGACTTTACGGGATGGGAAATCTTAGTGAAGCAGTTAATCCTAGACTCTCATCAGAGTTGAATGAAGAGGAGGTGGAGCACTTGCTAATTGTTGGCTTATGGTGTGCTCATCCAGATAACAATTGCAGGCCTTCTATATGGCAAGCAATTCAGGTTCTTAATTTTGAAGCTCCATTGCCCATACTCCCTCCAAACATGCCTGTACCGACATATTGCAGTTATGGATCAACTACTTCATTTGTATCACCATACGATTCCAATGGTCCTCAGATTTCTGAAATACACTCTTCATGAGTGACTAGAGACTACACTGGTTCTTCAAATAAATAAATTGTTCTTTTATTTTCCTGCATTCAATCTTTTAATTGCAGTGTCCAGCTTTTGCTCTTTGTGTTATTTATTAAGTATTTCCACTGTTATATGAAGATGATTGAATGAATAAAAAATTCTTGTTCAAAGTATACATTAAATAGTGAAAAATATATACTCTCTTCTTAAATACATGTCTCTAGCTGGAAAAGACTGAATTGATTTTGACTGAGATGTAAATATGCAACTTATAACATTTAAATTCAAATAACCTCAAAATACTGAGATTAACAATACCCTTCAAATAATAATTAAGTTAACTCCTTAATTAACCAAATAATGCATTAACCAACCTCGTATCTGGAGAATGAGAAAAGTCATGCACTGAATACTTAAATGTAGAAAGTAACACATGTATGAATTTTCATGTGTCTTTCTATCTTAATAGCCTCTTCGATGTAATTTAGCAGATTAAACTTAATAGCCAAAGAAGTCTTTAAATGTCGACAGTCAACTAATTTAACGTTTTGGCTATCCTCAGGACTGAAGCGAGTAAATAATTTCTATTTCTTCTATCTAGGAACTAGAATAAGTCACACATTTCTTAGGTCTACATATTTTTCAACCTCGTCATTGATAGTATTTTTTTCCAAGATAGTAAGTGTTACAACCCAAGATTGGGCATGATGAAGCGTACTATATAAAAGAGCAGAATACACAAGAGAAATGTTTTTGTGTCTTTCATTGATGCAATGTGTTGTTTAAATACAAAAGAATTATGTGGTAAAAGATCCCACAATATCAATAAAACTAATCAATCCTACCAAGTAATTAAAGGTAAAGAATTAGAGAATATACAATAATGAAATCAGAATATATGATACTGATATGAAAAATATTCTATCTTCATTTAGCTTCTTTATGCCCTGCAAGTTAGAGGGTGGTGGAACGACCCCTAACTTGGAGACAGCCCATTGGGTTTGTGCTTTGGATAAAGATTTTGTAAGTAGGTCAGCTAGCTGATCAGCTGAGTGGACGTGTACTATGCGGAGTTGTTGACGTTGGACTTGGTCCCTGACAAAATGAAAATCAATGGCTATGTGCTTCATTCTACTGTGGAAAACTGGATTTTGGCACAAGTAGGTGGTGCCAATGTTGTCGCAGTAGATAGTTGGTACATTATCAGGAGAGATACGAAGCTCTTTGAGAAGATTGGTAAGACAATTTGTCTCTGCGACAACATAAGCAACGGTGTGATACTCAGCCTCAGTTGAAGATCGGGCAATTGTTCTTTGTTTCTTCGATGACCAACTGATTGGTGTTAAGCCAAGATAGATAACATAAGCAGAAGTAGAGGTACGATCATCGTGGTCCCCTGCCCAATCTGCATCGGTATAAACATGAAGGGCGTCATTAGATCCATGGTAAAAAAGAAGCCCATGATGGATAGTTGATTTGATATAACGAAGGAGGCGCTTCACTGTTTGCCAGTGTGTGTGAGATGGCTGATGCATAAATTGGGAGAGCCAACAGCAAAGCTTATGTCCGGTCTAGTAAATGCAAGATACTGGAGCTTGCCAATTGCACTTCGATATTGTTTTGCATCTGTAGGAGGGGAGCCATAATTCAACCTAAGTGAACTCGTGGTGGATAATTGTGTAGAAACACCCTGGCAGTCCTGCATAGAGAACTCCTACAAGATGTCCATTATGTACTTGGTTTGAGAAAGAAATGATCCAGTTGATTGTGGAAGGACTTCAATGCCTAGGAAAAAATGTAGGGGTCCAAGGTCTTTGAGTGAAAAACGGTTGGAGAGTGTGCTCTTGATGTTGTTAATAGTTTGCAAGTTATAGCCTGTAATAACAATGTTATCTACATATACAAGCAAGAAAATGATAACTTTATGAGAGTTTAAGGTAAATAAAGAGTGATCAGAATGAGTCTTGCGAAATCCAGCAGAAATGAGAAAATTCGTGAACTCGGTGTACCAAGCATGGGGTGCTTGCTTGAGATCATATATCGCTTTGTTTAGTTTGCATACATAGTTTGGGTAATCAGGATTCTCAAAACCTTTCGGTTGTTTCATAAAGACTTCCTCAGTCTGTGTACCTTGTGTCGCACCCCTATTTCGAACCAGCCGAAACAGTTCACAACATAATATGACTGTCACTCTGATCTTTGGAAAAATTGTTTTTGTTTTAGAGTCGCCACCTAAGTTTTAAGGAAAATATTAAGAAAACCATTTATTAAATGTGTAAATGTAAACTCTGTTTTGATTTGCGAAACCAATGAGATTCTGAGTAAGGGTTTTGGTTACTCGAGGGGAAGGTATTAAGCATCCCTCGGAGCCTATCCGAAGATAATCCTTAAACTCAATTTAGGAAAAATATTTAGGAAAATATATTGAATTTATTTGCTTTAAAATCAATGGTAAATAATTTTTATTAGTTTAAGAAAAGAGTAAAATACAAGGTACGACATACATACGTCTATTAAATAAAATTAATAGTAGTATGTTTATCATACGGTAAAAAGAAAAAAAGTACTAAAATGTATGACAATTTTGATATGTTAGAAAATATAAATGTCTTATATAAATGTATCCAAAATGTATAAATGTTAGAGTTCAAATGATATGAAAATTTGTCGTTTTATTTATATATAGAGAAATAAGACGTGAAAGAAAATAAAATAAAATGAGATAGTAGTCGGATGCAAATATGTAGTAAAATAATGTGTATATTAAAGTGTAAGGATTTATAAATTATAAAAAATATAAGTAACATTTGTAAAAGTGATAGTAGATAAGAGAAAAAATAATGTGAAATGTAACAAAATAATATGTTACGTATAGAGAAAACTAAAAAAAATATAGGATTTGTACCTTTTGCGTATGACAAATATATGTATGTACCTTGTATTTTGAACCTGTTTATCTAAAATCTTGAAATAAATATATTAAGAGGTTAAAATATTTGAGCAATATCTGATTATTATTAATTTTTTTTAAAATGATAACAATAAGTCCATTTTTTGTTATTAAAGGAGTTGATTAAAAATAAAAAGAATGGATTTTACTATTAATATCCCACGCCTACTCATTTCTCTTCTATATTAAGTTTTAAAGGGCTTATAAAAAACCAACGTCTAATTATTTTAAAAGGCAAATTAAGACATCTACATGTTGAACTAAATAATACAAGGTTAGCTCCTATCAATGGTCTAAAACTTATGTAATTCTAGGTAGGAGATGCTAGTTATCCTAAAGGAGAGAGATTGAAAACTTTCTTAAAAAGGTTTGTTTTTTGTTTATAAAAAAAATAGCTAACCGATCAAATTTAGATTAATTAAAAGAGAATTTATGAAGGAAAAAAAATGTTTAAGAGAGAATATTAACATCTATTATAACGGAATATAAATTAGCCTTAAAAGAAAGGGTTACTGTATAAGGTTTATAAAATGCTAACTATAAATATAAAAATCTCAAAAAAAGTGGAATAATGTCTATTCTAATTTCAGAGACACAAAATTAGTTTAAAATATTAATTTGTTTCTTCTAACAAACCAAAGGGACCTGACGAAACGTGTATAATTTATTGGCTAAAATTTTCATGAAAAACTAATGTAACAAAAGTTTCTTAAGGCCAAGGAGGTCTAATTCTAGGCAATTTATCTTTCGAAAAAAAAATTATATTTGCATTTTATCATTAACTCCAGCGTTTAGAGTTAAAAAAAAAAAGGGGTTATGTTTTACTCTAAAACATAAACAATTACAAAGTTAAGGAAGGGAGTTTTCTTGCACTCAAAATCTGTATTTTTAATGTTCAAATTTCTGCCCCTAAAGTGATCATAAAATCTGCTCTTTTTAAGAAAAATCTGCACTTTTACATCTTTGAGAAAGTAGCATTTTTAAGTTAAAGAAAACTGCATTTTATACTTAGAAAAAATGCATTGTAAAGCTGTTAAAACAATCTTTTATTCCCAAAAAGAAATCAGTACTTTAGAAGTTATCGACTTAGCTGAAAGAGTGAAACAAAATAATCATTGAAACTATCTATAAATGTAGAAAAATCTTCTAGTTTTTCTTTAGTTTTTACCTCTTAGAAACGTGACTCTAACAACCTAAAGTCATGCTTAGCGACAAAAAAAAAACTTAACTAGAAAAATTATCACTATCCTAGACATTTCTAACTAAGTAATCATAGGCGAATTCAATACTCAACGGGGATAAAGAGATAGGTGGAACCATGTTCACTATCACGTTCATTTCATAGCGACCTGCTTCGTATACGCAAACACAAACACAAACAAAATAAATGTAAACACAAGTATTTAAACCATAAAATATTAGACAAAAGGGTAAACACCATATATAAATATCCGTCTAAACGATAAAATTTTTAAAGAGAGGAAGAAACGCTCTGGACACTCTAGACGTGAAAATCGACTGCTAGACACGAGCTTATGCGGCTATTAGTTGGTTCTCTGGTTTGGGCAGAGATGGAGTCATATACTAACTCCTAACGCACTCCTGAGTGTACATGTAAAATAAAGAAAAGAAACGGATTAATACCATGTCCTGCACCCAAACAAATAAAATCCAAACAACAAAAGTACACGTGAACGCGATATGATATTCATATGTACAAATCATATTCTAATGAGAAGGAAGAACAGGACCATATTCCAAAGAAGAACAATGTGCGAAATCAGACAATAATTCAGCTATTACAGGCAACAATTTAAAGATCTTTTATTTTTATTTCCAAATCAATTTTAACACAAATTCTAATGGCAGACAACATGTATTAGTACAAAGAGGTTGATTTCAAACTTACGTATGACTACTCGATTATTATATAATGGTTGAAAGCTTAACAACTTTCCACAGCTTGAATTTTATTTTTTTTACAGATAAGAGTCGATATTGCATAGGTGCATGAGCTCGGAATAATTTCATATTATCAAGTAACCAAAGCAAGATATCAGTTGCATTCCAAACTAAAGTTGTATGATGCCCTACTGTTAATGAGTTAATATCCGTTTGAAGTATCGAAATGAACGAAAGAAGTAAAGAATGTATTACCGAGTATTCTGTCTATTATTTTGGCTAAAAAAAAGGTTTGAAAACAGGGGAGAATTTTATTCATAGGATCCAAAGTAGTCTAATTACACAAAGGGACTTGGACTTTTGCCTCAACAGAGGTCTTCAACAGGAAAGAAAGAAACTTTAAACAACATTCAATACTGATTTATGATGGTTTCTTAAAGCCATTTAAGCAAGTGAACAAGAGAATTTATATACTTATTTTAAGAAAGCTATGTTAAATACGTCACAAACTAACAATTCTAAATAAATAAAAACAGACTTCTTGAGCATATGAACAAAACAACGAGTTTCCAAAATAAAACAAGACTTTCAACTATTTCTTTGATCTTAAGAGGACGAAATAATTATTAGGACCCAACCAAGATTTTGAGAAGCTAAGCATAAAAGAAGAGATTCATTAATAAGAATTTAAGACTATTTGACTTAAGAGATCCATATATTATATCTATGTATGGGCGGTTGTTACTTAAAAGAAAAGAAAAGGAGAGTTTGAACTAACACTGACCTTATGCCATAATAGGGCTGTCCACTTGACTAATCCCAACATTGATCCTATGACACATCTTTCATTTCCGCATTCGAGAGAAACGTAACCAAGCAGCACAAGAATATATCATTGTATTTAAACACTAGTTCATGTTGTAAGAAAATCAATAGACTTCTTCTCATTGTTACTTGTCCCAATTTTATAAACATACAAACATCGAGATTATTTTGAGCTCAAAATAGTTAATGAAACAAGATATTGGCTTCAAGGTTCTAAATATTCTTTGCATTCAATAATTCCAAATTATATTAGCAGCTTGAACATACAAGAAAAGAAACAAATGTGATACCCCCCCACCTTTGAACTTCCTGGAAACATTAGAAAACAAAAAATTCTAACTCCCTTAGTTTCTACAGTTAAACTGTAACTCATATTTTTACCAGGGAGTAACCTCTTCTCCTAACTTCAAATCATGCAATGAAAACAAAAAAAAAAAAAACTAAACAAAAGCTCATCATGGACTTCAACTTATCACATAGTGAACACAATACATGATTCCATAACTTAATAGATCACTGGGCCCTCACATATACGAATATGTATAAAAGAAATAGAAGAAAGATCTGAACCTTGTTCTGGGCAGCAAACTAAGGCTTTAACGTCGATATCCTACCTCAACTCAAACTCGAAGCCAAACGAAAGCAGAGAAGTAAAAGAAACTAAGCAGAGCTATTTTGTGATTTTCAGTCGATTATTAGATGATTTTGTTTTTTGATCGATTTTTTTTAGTCGATTATTGTATCTTCTTCCTCGTTCCTAGATTGTTTTTGGACGTTGATGGATGCTCCTCGAATGAGAACCAAAGTCCTCCTTTTATAGTCGAATTGGCAAATCTTAGAGGAATTGGCAAAGTAATCATGAAGAGGAAGAAAAATCTCTTAAGAATCGACCTTTTCAGGTCGATTTGAGAGTGTTGAGTGACTGATGAGGAATTTTTCAGGCATCCCAGAGCCGTTCTTCTGACAGAGGATGGGGGATCACGTGGGACAGTGAGGAGACGTCGATGGGAGAGGCGCCTGGAGTGTCTGTGGGAGGCGATGCTAGCGTAGATGGGAGAGGAGCTTGGGGGCTATGGAGAAGACATTTTGGGGAAGAGACCAATTTGGGAAAGGAAAAGTCTTTTCCTGAAGAAAGAAGAAGAAGATGCAACGTTGGGCCTTTTCTGGGAAAGGCGAAAAGTCTTTGGTTTGATCTCGGTCGTCTGATCGTTTGATCGGACGGTTAATGTCACGACCCGAGCCTTCACCCTGGACGTGGCCGACACTCGAAGACCATTGCTGGTCCCCAAGCGAACCCTCATCCTGGCTGACTACAAGCGGAAAACTGATTCAAGCATACAAAGCTTAAAACTGAAATAAAAATTCATGAAACTGAAATACAAAACGTTAACTCAAATGAAAAAAACTCTGAATATAAAAATAATATTCAACTTGCCATAAAATAGGCAACTTAAGTCTTTAAAACATTTAATAAAATAAATGATACAGACTTCTCACTATACTGACTATCTATGAAACCTCTAACTGATAAAAATGGAAGTTGGGCCAAGACCCACAACATCCTAACAACTGATATAACTGAAAGGTAAATGAAATCCTCCGGAAGCAAGGAGGCTCACCATAGCTAACTTGAAATCTTGGATGTATCAACAAAGCTCTTGTTGATAATCCTGAATACATGTGTCCGCATCATGAGAAGATGCAGGCCAAATGGCTCAATACGTGGAATATACGAGTATGTAAGGGGAATTCTAAAACAGAAACATAATCTTGAAACTTGATAAAAGAAAACATACTTACCTCTTCTCAAACTTACTCAACTCAAGGATAAGATACTCAACTCAAAGATATGATACTCGACTCTGGATACTCAACTCAATATGACTGAACTCATTTCAATATAAAGCAATTTAAAACAAGTGCAATATAAAGAAACAAACTATTTAAAAACATGATGTCAACTCTGTGTGGATGCAAGGATATATACAACATAACTCTGAAATGTATGTAAAAATACAAATAACTGTGTATATAAGAATACAATAACTTCTGTGGGAGTTTCTCTAACCGACAACCATCACTTAAGAGCTATAGTGATGATACATCACTTTACCTCGTGCTGCCAAGGACCATCCTATACCTTGCCATCGGTATATGACCTTACTTAACTTAGTGGATCCACTAGCTTAACTTATGTGATCATCTAAAAAGTATGACCCATTAAATCCCATGTTGGCTACATAGTTCTTATGGAGATTTGAGTTAATATGAACTAGCGTCTCCAATTCGGTGCTCAATACTACTCCCAAAATATACTTTAGCTCATATGTGTTTTAAACACCTCTTTCTTTAGTTTTGAGATAATTGCTCAAAGCTTAGCCCAAAGGTTGTCTTGGAATCAATGTTCCCTTTACTGAAAACTAGCCCAAAGGCTCTTTTGGAAATCATAGTTCCTTTCTTGCTTAAATGTGAAACATTTATAAACTTCTTTAGGAATACTTAGTTCCCTAATAACTTTTGAGAAATGAACTCAACTCTGTACTCTTTGCTTAACTTGAAAACTTGAGTCTTAAAACTAAGTTAAAACGTTTATAAAAGACTTTACTGTTACTCTTTACATAACTTCAAAGCTTAAGTCTTAAAACAAAGTTAAAACACTTGTAAAAGACTTCTTAAAATATGGTTCATGCCGAATTAGAGACATGAATGACTCAATGCAAGGTTTTTCAATAACCATAGATAGAACTCAAATACTTGAAACTCAAGAACTTCAATAATACTACTCACTTCAAGAATGCTCAACTCAAAGGGTTCATGCGGAATTTATGAGCATGAACTACTCAAGACTGATCGACTTATAATGTTCATGCGGAATTATGGGCATGGAATATTCAACTCAAGGACTTCATGGATAACATGTAATAGTCCCATGATTAGGAATGTGATCTCAAATGGGTTAGAAACTCAATACTTAAGACTTAGGACACGAATATATTACTCCTCTCATAGATACACAACTTCTGGAGTTCATGCGGAATTTAATGGCATGAATGACTTGGCTCGTAGGTTTACAAACTACCTGGAACTCATGTATATGACTCTTCTCTTTCTCTGACTTACTTCCTCAAAACTTAGTTCAAATCGATAGTTGATCTCATAGGATTCACAATTGAACTCAAAGGCTTTCTTGAAACTCCACTCTTAACTTTCTCTTGAATGTGAATTATGAATTCAAGAGTTATGGTTCATGATATGAAGAATCTAGGTGATAGTGTAGACTCATGAATACATTATCCTCACTCTCATTCTCACCTACTTGAGTCTTGAAACAAGTTACTAGAAGTTGTAGAAGACTCCTCAAAAGGGCTCAAAGGGACTTTCTTAGAATGTTCGAATGAATGCTCAAAACTTAACTCTTTAACTCTACCTTGAATTTGAATTATGGATTCAAGGTTATGATTTGTGAAAGGAAAGGTCTCATGATGTTTAGGAATGATTTTAGATAGCTAAACATGAAAAAGACCAAAAATAAATATCTGAAGGTGGGTCCGCGACGCGGAGAAGCATTTAAATTTTAGTTTTGAAAACGGCTTTTGAGGTAGAACACTCCGTGTCAGCTCCGCGACGCGAGACAAAAAATCCCAAATCTGGAAAGTGGCTGTGCAACGCGGAGGGGGTTCCAAATTTCGACCGACGAAATTGCTTCTTCGTTTCTTAACCCCAATTCGCCTAACTTCGATTCTTTTTCTCAATCTCTCTTTAGATTTAAATACCCAGCACAAGAAAACAAGAATCTAACTCTAACAACTCTATAAATCAACACAATAACCTCAAGAACTCCTCAATCTCAGCCCAATTCAAGAAAAAAATCAAATTCATGAATACATAACAAGAACAACAACATCAAGGCTTCAACTTTTAGAATGAATTTAAAGCTGAAATTAACATGATTGGCGTGTGGGTGAACAAACCCAACACTATGGAAGTTTACATACCTAAAAGAATCATCTTCTTGAAGAGCTTGAAGGAAAACCTTGAAAGATGAACCCTAGCCTTATCGTTTCTTGAATTTCTTGAGCGTAGAATCTTTGGAGTGGATGAGAGGGTTTTGATTTAAGAAAACTGATTTTCTACACGTTTAGGGCAATTTAGATGACCTCCTAAGGATTTTTAGGACTACAATACCCCTAAAGAAATAATTAAAACGAGCTGGGAGTCGGAATTATTTTCCACCAGGCAGTGAGGTCCGTGTTGGCTCCGTGTCGCGGAGCTGCTGCCAGGTTTGCGCGACGTTAGTAAATCTGTCATAACTTCTTACTCAGAACTCGGAATTGAGCAAACTCAGTGACGCTGGAAAGAGGACTCGAAGGGCTTTACTTTTCTATCTTGTACCTCACCTAACTCATCCTGTACTTGGAATTATGGTCGTTTGAAGTTGACCCAAAATTTAAGAAAACTTAGGAATGACTTTTTTTTTTTTTTTTTTTTTAATCCAAAAGTTTGAGGCTTAAAGTCTCATTTATTACCATTTAAAATCTGTACACAATCAGGCCCAAAAATTAGCCCAAACAGAGCAAAGAAAAGCCCAAACTTAGGAATGACTTGAATGAACTCTCTTAAGTTCTTCTTGAAACCTAAGGGCGCTACCTCTAGTGACCTTAATACTCAAGAAATTTTAAATTCCTTGCAAAATCTCACTCACTACGAAGAACGGTTCGAGTCTTAGCTAAAAAAAAAAAATCTGGGGTGTTACAGTTAATAAAATAAAGGGTTTAAAAAATAATTAATAATAATTATATATATATTAAACGATGAATTAATTAAAGCCGTTGGATTAAATCGGATAGTCAAGATTTAAGCTGAAAAAAGCACAATCCATGTGCTTCCTATGTGGCACACGCGGATTGGCTGAATTAAAAAGACTTGGATTGCCAAGTTTTTGCTCAAATTGAATCTATTTAAATTATAACCTCTTCTTTATTAAATAACCATAATTTATTAAATTAAAAATAATTATTTTGTAAAACTAGCTTATTTGATAAAATTAATCATTTAAAAATATATATATAAATTAGTAACTCAATAATTAATTAAGTTTTCCTAACTTTTTTTTAAAAATGCGGACAAATATTTATCACAATAATAGAAATTATATTTAATTAGAAAAAATCGAGTTGACCCTTAAAAAAATATTTATGTGATGTGAAATTAAAAAATGAGAAAGTAAGTAGTAATATTTATAATCAAGTAAAATAAATAATTAAAAAATCTTTTCGTATTCCTATTAAAAAAATCATAACATATATATATATATATATATATATATATTATTATTATTATTATTATTATTATTATTAAATCTTTTAGTTAAATAATTGTAGGGAGCCAAAATTGAATGTCAACACCTTGTAGAAAAGCATTGTTTATGTCTAGTTGATGAAGCGGCCACTTGTCTTGTGTGGCGATGGCAAGTACTGTTCGAATGGTTGCTGGTTTGACAATCGAACTAAAAGTATCAACATAATCTATTCCATGCCGTTGAGTGAAACCTTTGGCAACAAGGAGAGCCTTGTACCGTTCAATTGATCCATCAGGTTTGTGCTTGATGCGGAAGATCCATTTATTCTCCACAATATTTTGGTGATCGGATGGAGGAATAAGGTTCCATGTTTTGTTGCTCATTAGAGCATCAGATTCACTTTGCATAGCTTGTCTCCATTGTGGGTCCTTGCAAGCTTGTTTAACTGTGACTGGTGGTATTTGGGATGTAAGGGTGGCCATAGATGCATACTTTGGATTGGGCTTAGTGATTTGATGTTGGGAGCAAGTGACAAGGCATTGTGGTGGTGAAGACTGGTTGGTCTGAGAAGGGAGGTTATGTTGTGGTGAGTGATGCTGCTGGGGAAGGGAATTAGAAGGGGACGTTGTGGACGATTCAACAAAAAAAGGAATTATCTAGAGGGGAGGAAGTTACCTGATTTCACCGAATTGCTGGAAGTTCTGACGGAGGACATACAACTATTGTTGGTGCTGTAGAGTCATTTGTACGAACAACCAAGTTTGGAGCTCTGATTGGAAGTGGACTTCTTAGAGTAATAGGAAAAGATATTGTACAATCTGGACAATATTGAGTAGAGGAAGATGTATCTGAATTGGATGTGGAATTAAACCAAAAAATATTTTGAGAGATTCCTTTGTACTTGGAAAAAATATTTTCATAAGGAAAACTATCTTCTGGAAATAATACGTCTTTGGAGAAATATATTTTGAGGATTCAGGATCAAATCATTGATGACTATGAAAGTGGGTGGAGAATCCTAAATAGACACATGGTGTGGATCTTGGTTTAAGTTTATTTTTAGTATATGGCTTTAGCCAAGGATAGCATAAGCAACCAAACGTAAAAAGTGAGAAAATATTGGGAGTTGTACCAAAAAGAGCTTGATATGGAGAAGTATTATCTAAGGATGTAGTAAATCTATTAATTAAGTAAACAACAGTTTGACAAGCAAAACTCCAAAATTGAGGCGATAGTGATGCTTGGTGAAATAGGGTTCTAGTAGTTTCTATAATGTGCATATGATGTCTTTTAGCTAAGAAAATTCTTTGTGGGGTATATGGGGGAGATGATAAGTGTTGAATCCCAAATTCAGCAAGAAGTGATTTTAGTCCCTTAAATTCTCCTCCCCCAATCAGAATATAGGGTGAGAATCTTAGTATTGAAAAAGTTCTCAATGAGTGGCCGAAATTCAGAGAAGACTTTGACTACATCACTTTTTTGTTTAAGTGTATAAAGACAAATATATTGGTAAACTGATCGACAAAAATGACGTAATAGTGGTTTTGATCAAGGGATAGAACGGGTGAAGGACCCGAAACATCGGTATAGAGTGTTTCAAAAGGTCTTGAGAAGGGACAGGCCTCGTCAACGGAGTTTTCTGATGAGCTTTCTTTCAGAAGGCTTGGTTCCGGAAGATGACCTGATGGAGGAAGACTTGAAGGTTGGTGAGTCAAGCAGTCAGACCCAGGTTAAAGAATAAAGAAAATGAGCCAAAGTTTCAAGTTCTGAACTTTGCAAAGAGTTATGTGAGAAAGGAATCATGTGGCTTTTATTTCAATGACATGAATTACAAGATTGAAAATTATCAAAATAAGGCAACTGGAAATTTCTTAAAAGAAGCTTAACAAGATGGATATTAGGATGTCCTAAACGACGATGCCACAAAGATAAAGGAACTTTAGAAGAATTTTTCATGTAGGTTGTAGGAGATGAATGTGTTGAAGTCGCAAATGTTGGCCATTCGTACAAGTCGTCTTATTTCGGCCTTGTAATAGTGGTGCCCCTGTAGTCAGTGCCTTCACAACAAAAGAGAAAGGAAATAATTCAATAGATGTTTGGTTTTGTTGGCAAAATTTTGAAACAAATATAAGATTCTTTTTTATAAATGGAGTACACAGATTATTATGCAAAGAAAAAGAATGTATGGGAGAGTTTAGTGTAGTGGAACTAGTGTGGGTGATCGAAATACCATTATCATCACCCATTGAAACTTGTTCAGGACCCGTGTATTCTTGTGGAGAGGCTATGTTCTGAGTATCAGCAATGATATGATGTGAGGCACATGAATCAAGAATCCATGGACCAGTATTGGGAAAATACCGAGCAACAAACATAGTCTTGCGTCAAAATGGTTATGTGACTTGGAACGACAGACATTTGCAGTGTGACCAAATATTTCACATAACTGACATTGGATTTGCATTTTGGCCTGCAAAGGAATGGAGGGACGCCATAATTGAAAAAAGTTTCCATTGCTTTGAGTGTGGGGTGTACGCCTTTGTTGCGTTCCAGAAGGAGTAGTTTGCAAATGCCATTGAGGTTGATCAAACCAGCGACGAGTTTGCCTGTTGCTATTGTTATTGTGATTAGTTGTTCGTTGTGCAACTTGAGCAGTGATTGAAGTTGGTGGTTGCTTCTTGTTAGATTGTTTTAGATAAAGTTCATTATATGTGAGCTTGTGTGTCAATTCCTCATATGAAATAGGAGAGTCTCTGGAGTGAATAACAGTACTTAAAGCCTTATATCCAGGTCCAAGGTCACTCAGATTTTTTACAACCAGCTCTTCATTAGAAATGTGAGCACTGGGAGCAGCTAATTCATCAGTGATAGTTCTTATCTCCCTGAGATAATAAGTGATATATTTTTTATCTCACTGAAGTTTCACCAATGCATCTCAAAGATTGTAGATACTAGTTTGAGATCTATTTGCATATGTAGTATGCAAATAATCCCATGCTTCTTTTAAAGTTTCAGCAGAGGCAACTGAATGGTGCAATGGTGGAGTCAACAGATGCCATTAAGGCGTTGCATATGAGATTATCTTGTTGAAACCAGGCTTTGAAATCTAGATTGACGACATCTTGTGTGTCTTGCTTAATGGTGCGTGGCGGTTGTGTTATGGATCCATCGAGATAGCTCATTAAGTCAAACCCATTCATGACCTTTTGAATTTGAGCTTTTCATGTTGCAAAGTTTGCACCACCAGTAAGTTTGATTGGAAGTTGTGCAGTTGGGTTGATGTTAAATGATTTGAGTTTTCGTTGCAGCAACATTCTCAATTGTGGATGAAGTGTTGATTGGGTCATTGTTGTTTAGATTGATGTCTGAAGCAGATAAGTTCACCATTGATTTTAGGTGGTTTGGAAAGGAAAAGGGAAAAAAAGATGAATAGGGTGGGAAGATGATTACAAGTTTATACGCGTTTAAGCGTTGATAGCTCTAATACCATAAAGGAGCAGAATACACAAGAGAAATGTTTTTGTGTATTTCATTGATGTAGTGTGTTGTTTAAATACAAAAGAATTATGTGGTAAAAGATCCCACAATATTAGTAAAACTAATGAATCCTATCAAGTAATTAAAGGTAAAGAATCGGAGAATATACACTAATGAAATCAGAATATATGATACTAATATGGAAAATATACTATCTTCAATTAACTTCTTTACTATAAACCCCCATTAGGCAAGCCAAAATTTTAAGCGGAAGACAACAAATAACTAGAAAGAAATAAGCAGAAGATGAAATAGAGAGAAAAAATATGTCCTACATAGCATAAATATGTAACAAAAGTGATCGAAAAAGACAACTATACACAAGAAATCACCCCGGACCTCGTATCATCGGTATAAGAGTGTCTAAGTACAGAAAGGGCTACATACAATAGAGTTGTCTAATAAAAATATAAAAATATAAAAATACATAGACAGTACAAAAGAGAGAAAGAAGCAAATCTTTGAATGTCAAGAGCTCACCACAATCCAAGTCTGCGACTGTCACAGGAGATCCGATGCTCAATGATGGCTCATGCTGGAACCTATATTAGGAAAAGATACAGAAGTGTAGCTAACTTGAGTATCAAAACACAGGGTACTCAGTTGACATCATAGACCCACCGAGTTCAAAAAGATCATGTACATATAATAAGGAGTACGATAATGCTAATGATACGTATTAATCTTAGCATATTGTATGAAACTATCTTTGAAACAAAAAAAAGAGACAATTTTCTCCAATTGTTGATATTTTATTTGGGGATGTTAATGTGACTCTTCATCTGGTACTAGTACACCCTTTATAATTATTATTTTATTAGTTTCTAAACACGTATATTGTGTGTATCCTTGACAGTTGGTATATACTTTTAAAACATAAATATTATTAAAATATGAGTGTGAGAATCACAATTAGATAGGAAGGGGAAAAAACCTCAAATTGATAATTGGTGTTCATAAATGACAAAGTAATATCGTAGTTGAACTTGAAATGAATAGGTAGTACAATAATTTATATTTTAAAAAGTAATTATTGAAGCAACAATTTTACTCTGTCAGTAGAGTCTGTTCAGTATAACAACAAATAAACATCTCAACTAAGGTAAAGTAAATTATATTGGATTTTTAGTCTTACTTATTTAGTGTGAATAAAACTATTTGAAAAAACTTTCAAATGGATATATCATATATCATATATTATAAAAGTAGGAAGAATCTAAGTCAAAAGTTGAATTACGAAAATATCCCTTACCAATAAATTTATTTTCTTAAAATCATTTTAAAAAAATAGTTTTCCATTTAAAATCAACTTCATAATTACACCTCTTCATTTTCCCTAACTTATCATCATATCATCATAATAATAAATAAATAAATAATAATAATAATAATAATTATTATTATTATTATTATTAAAAGTGGAAAGCTCCAAAATTTGAAGTTGGATTGCCATTTTACCCCTATACTAAATAAAAAAGTTATAAAATATTTTATTAATTAAATATTAAATAGTAATCATAAATTAATTTGTCATTTTTCCTTCACATATAAAAAAGAGAAATAAACCTTCTATTAAATTAGTAAATAGTAAGTGTATATATATAAGTGGAACTTAAATATTGTAAAAATTGAACTATCAAAATGTCCATAAATTATTGAATGACATTAATATCCTTCAATCAAACATTATTCCTACAATAATATTTTACAAGAATATAAATTTATACTTAGTTCAATGCATTAGGCTATTGAATATATATATACACGAAAATACCCATTAATATTTTTCCATTTATTTAACTCCTATTTATGTTATATATTTTTTACTAAAAAGGAAGTCTATCATCTAATAAATATAAATAATAATATAGCAAATGAATGAACTAAATCAAACGACACGGAGTTATGTGTATTCAATTTCTATAAATGTTTTATCTTTCGATTGCCAATGCAAAATGTAAAATATCTCTTCATAGTAATAAACATATGGAGAATTTGAAAAGTTGCTTGGTATATTCAATGTGGAGTAAATTCTTTTGATCAATTCAATACAATATATTCATTTACTAAATGTTACATATTGTGTATACATAGTGAAAAATCACAAGACATCTATCACAATTCATCAAATTATTAGATTATCAATCCTTTTTTGTGTAGACGCATTTTCTCATATTTATTTTGTGTTTGTGTCTCTCTTTTCTACTTTTGTTTATGTTATCTATTTTTTCTATTCACATTATAAGTTATCTTTAATTCAACTTATTCATATATATTTTCTGATTAGTTGAAAGTTCATCTTACTTGGGTGGGTAAACGTCTGTATTATAGTTATTTCACCTCTTGCAATATAGAAATTTGTCATGCAAATATCAAATCAGGTAAGATTACTTTCTTTTTAACTATAACTTCTTGGAGTATCATGAAACTGTATATTCTTGTTTGTGTAAATTTTGATTAGAATTCAATTTACATAATTTAACTAATATTTTTCTGTTAAATTCACAGATGATAGAACTAATTATTTTGAATTACGCAAAGTGTACATGTACCTATAATAATTATGATTTATATACATCGATTAGATATTTTAGCAATTATTATTTTTATCACTAATAATAACTATTTTTTTTTTGTAGGTGTGCACCACAAAATTGACAATGATCCACTAGCTATCATAATGAAAGTATATGTTGATCTAATTTATGTGTAATTTTTACAAAACACAATTCACATTCAACAACAATTGTTTTATCTGTATGTGATTATAAGAAGATGGAGGCTACAGTTTCTTAGAAAGAAGGCAAAAAATTTAAAACATGAAATATTTTGAACCAATAAGAGACACTTAAATTATGTATTGTGACATTAAAAAAAAAACTTTTATCAAGTTGTATACGTGATATATTAAAAAAATTACATAATTAAATTGTCCGAATATTACTTTTAAAATTTATTTGATAGCAATATTTCAGCATGATGTACCAGCTTGTACTGATAATAATCTTGATTGAATAGGCTCACCATTCATTGGTTTAAGCTAATATATTTTCTCTTCAATTACTATGCAAGTTATCGCACAATGATCATCTACAAGTCATCTTAAGGAAGACATAAATTGATCAAATTTCTAATTAACTTTTGCAAAACACTACTCTCATTCGACAACAACTTCTTAATACGTATGCAAATGTGAACATGTGAAGACTACAAAGGTGAAAAAGAATATGAAAAACTCAAGACAAGAAACATTTTGGAATCACACTTGACATTTACAATATGAGTTATGACATATTAAACAAAAGAAACTTTTATCAAATTGAATACTTGATATGTTATAAGAATTGCATAATTGAAGTTATTGGTTTGAGCTTGAAGTTATTGGTTTGACAATCCAATTTTAAATTTTGGAGCTTTCCACTTTTAATAAAAAAAAATTATTATTATTTATTATTTATTTATGATAATAATATGATAAGTTAGGAAAATGAAGAGTTGTAGTTATGAAGTTGATTTTAAATGGAAAAATAATTTTTAAAAATGATTTTCAGAAAATAAATTAATAGGTAAGGGGTATTTTTGTAGTTCAACTTTTGACTTAAATTGTTTCCACTTTTAATAATACTAGTTCTAGGAACGTGCTTTGCACGTTTGTCCGCTACTACAATATATAATTTGTATAGTGGGTGAAAGAGTTATGGTGCTTTCGAAGCTAAACCAACTTTAAACACAATAAGTTAACTAAAATACATCCTCAAAAACCAATTCAAAAAAGATGAAGACACTCAACCAACTACAATCTACAGATATATAAAATCTTTCATTTCATTTCTAATAATTTTCTCTTACTTTTTTCACTTTTCAGAGCGAGGCTATATATATATATATATATTAGAGGCATGTGATGTATCACAGAAATATAATGCCAATGGAGTTCGATCAATTCTATAAACTTACATAATCAAATTATATTGCTTTTTTTTCTATGTTTTAGTAACAATTATACATAATCTTTAAAAAAAAAAAATTATCAGACTCGCAATTTTTTTAATTCATGATTACTTTTGTTAATACAAAATTGTTTAAATTAACATACTATCAAATATGTTGCTAGTGTAATTGAAAAATATAAGTATTGGTTATTGTAAGAATAGTGTTGACCCTTTTGTTTGTAAAAGTATAAAATGATATGAAAAAAATTGAGCAAAGTCTTATAATTTATTCCCACTATTCATATAAAATAACGGTAGTTTCAAAGAATAATTTGTTTTAATTTCTTAATTTTTTCTCTTTGAATGATGCATATGACTGGATAAAATCATAAGTATGTGTTTTGTCTATATATCAATCTCTTGTTTGTAAACATTATAAGAAGACAAAAGAATTCACTTGGAATTATCATAAGTAGGAACAATTAAAAAATCATTGTTATGAAGATAGCTACTTTAATCATAAACGATTGAGGCAACAAAAATGTTCCGGGAGATTCAACATGATTAGCTTATCTTCAAAATAGTTAATAATAAAAATAAATTGGGATTAGTTTTATTATATTTATATCCTAAAGATAAAAGAAATGAAAAAATAAATTGGGATTAGTTTTATTATATTTATATCCTAAAGATAAAAGAAATGAAAAATACAAAAGTATAGTAACCAATTACAAAGTTGTATTTGAAAATTCAAAAAGATGGAGATATGAAAAATAAAAATCCACTTACAATTTTGTATTTGATGAACTTCCATCTTGTAACCATGCCAATTCACATATTTCTCAACAAAAAGAAGATAAGTATATATGAATAAAATTATAAAGAACACAAATATAGGAATTAGTAAGGATTCTTACAATTACAAATTGATAATCATTTTTTTACAAATGGTGCATATTAATCTACAAAAAGCAAGATGATCACAAATTTGGATGAAAGAAGGGAATATATATAATGTTGTTGGTGAGTGTCTTTGATAAACTCTTCATTACCCCACTTATTATAAATTAAAATTAAAAGTTATTTTTTGACTCTTCATTATCCACATTTAATTTGGTACATGAATAAATTCCTCAAGCATTTACTACACAAAACTAATAGGCGTATTTAGTCCATTTTCTGATAACATTTGTTGAATTTAAGTTCATATTTTATTACTCCATCCGTCCCATTTTATGTGGCACTTTTCGGATTTCGAGATTCAAATAAGTCTATCTTTGACCATAAATTTTTCATAGATTTTTTAAACATTTTGAATTAACAATTATTGTGACTTATAGTACTTTTTACGTAGTTTACAAATATATAAATTTCATTTCAAAAAAATTGAAGATTTCATGCGCAAATTCCCGGTCAAACTTAAATTGTTTGACTCTCGAAAAATGAAATGTAACATCCGGCAATTTGAAATAACGATGAAGAGGTTTAAAAATTGGAATTTATCATTTTTGGAAGGAATTCAAAAATCTGGAAAATTGGCTAAGTATGGAAAAACAATGAGTTTTTAGCCAACTTTAAGCAGTCATAACTCCTAGCTCAGGATGATTTAGGTGTAGTTCCAGTTATTTTTGCGAAGCTCGTGGAATGGTCTTTCCAACGCCATTGAGTTTTCTCGATTTCGAGTTCGTATGAGTGATATATGCCCTTTGGAAGTTGGGCAGTTGGCAGGGAAATCCGTCCGGAAATTTTAAGGGTATTTTGGTCTTTTCCCTAACCAATTCTTTTGGTTATATTTAAGTGTTGGACTGATTTTTAGATCAGTTTGTCTCATTTTTAAAAGAGTGAAGAGTGAGGGTTAGGGCTTGAGAGAGAAGAGGAGAAGAAGAGGAGAAGAAGAGGAGAAGGAGAAGAAGAAGCAAGGTTCGTTAAAGATCGTCGTGGATATCGTCAGGGGTGATCCCTACTAGGTATGTGAGTTCATATTGTTGGGCTGATTCTTTCCCCCACACACCAAACTCGTTTGATTATTGAGAAAAGATTGGTTGTGTTGTTAAGTTGTGTTGTTAGTTGTGTTGTTGAAATTCTTGTTGATGAGGGATATGATTTGGTTGTGTTGTTTAGTGAATCTCTTGTATGTTGAGGGATTTTGTGCTTCCAAGTGTTGGGGCTGAAACCTTTGTTATTGGAAGGGTTTAGAGTTGGAGAAAAGAGGGAGAAAAGTCGAGTTTTCTGGGGTTAGGGGTGGCGCGTCGCGCTTGCTAGAGCGCCCCAAGAAGTGTTCTGAACTTCACCCCTTGGGGCGCCGCGACTTGCAGAGTGCCAGCAAGACCCTTCTGAACTTTGAGGGCTGGTGCTCTGCGCCTTGCATAGCGCCAAGGACGCCAAGTTTTCCCTTTCATTCCCCACTCTTTCATGCATGTTCCTTGGTATTGTACCTATGTTCCCTAGTTGTTTCCAACACTCCAAAGTACGTTTATACGTCAAGAATTCGTCCATAAACATGTGATCATATACCTTGAATCCATAATTCAATTCAAGGCGAGTTAGGATCAAAGTCAAGTGAAGTTAAGAAGTAAGTCAACCAAGTTTTCAAAGTTGTTCAAGAGTCTTTATTGAACGTTTTAACTTCATTTAAGGCTCAAGTTTCAAGTCAAGTAAAGAGTATAAAGTTTCAAGCTAAGTAAAGAGTCTTGAGTTTCAAGTTAAGCTAAGAGTTTAAAGTTGAGTTCGTTTCTCAAAAGTTAGTAGGGAACTAAGTATTCCCAAAGAAGTTTATAAATGTTTTCACATTCTAGTAAGAAAGGAACAATGATTTCCAAAAGAGCGTTTGGGCTAGTTTTCAAGAAGAAGGAACATTCGATTCCAAGTGAGCCTTCGGGCTAGAGTTTTGAGTAATTATCTCAAACTAAAGAAAGATGTGTTTAAAACACTTATGAGCTAAAGTATTTTTGGGAGTAGTATTGAGCA